>CATQJA010000590.1:0-57496 GCA_958295435.1 Mesorhabditis spiculigera
AAAAAAACAACAGGTTTGGGCTCGATTATCTCGAGAACCTTAATGAATTCATGGTGGGTTGATGGCTGAAAACCATTTTCTCGGCCTGGAAAAGAAATAAAACACAACTTGATTTTTTCGATTTTTGAGTACGCAACTGTACTATTGACGCTGGTTACGACCGAAAATTGTGCGTTCTTGAACGGGTGGTGGGAAAATTCTGTTTTTTGGCCTAAAAATAGCTGATGTTTGTAGAAATGTAATGGCAAAATCTTAGAATTTATCGAGGTCAATTTCATTTTTTAGAAGCAATACAAATTTCACTATTTTGCATCTTTTTACGTTTTAATTCGCAACTCGCTTCAAATTCGCTGCCCATGGCTGATTTTTTGCAAATGATGTCTCCGAATGATAATCTTTGGCACAACATCAAATTTTACCTGATTCTATGGTATTTTAATATTGCTTGCTAAAACGTGCCCCAGAGGGATACGGTAGTTTTTGTTTTTCGCGTTTTTCTTTTTATTATAAGCTGCGATTTCGCTTAAAATTTTATCATTGGTAAACACCAATATGATTTACCTATCGGCTAAATATCGCGAAGTTCTAGCCATACACCTTCCCAAAATATGCAAAAAACTTATTTTCGAATTTAGCCACGGAAATTTCTAAATATTTTGATGCATCGGACTAAAAACTGCTATTATTTGTTTTCCTGACAGATCGAAACGTTTCTATGGTGAAAAGAACGAGAAAACGGCGATTTTCTGTTTTCTACAGTAACCCGCCTGGAGCGCGTTTTAGCATGCCAAGACAAAATGCCATAAAATGCCGATTTTTCGATTCTAGACTGTTCTCCGGGTGATTGTGAGAACACATGCAAAAAACTACTTTGTTCCTGTGGCAAATGACAAAGTTATGAAGGAAAGAAGAAAACCCTCCTCGGGGCCCGATTTTGGACCCGACACCCTGCCCCGAAAATCGAATTTTTGAAAAGGAAAAAATCACCGTAATTTCGTGGATACAATTAAAGTACGCATTGAACTGTGTACGAAAACAGAATACTGGAATGCTGAAGTTAATGGTTAATTTTGATTTAAAACCCCAAAATGACGTTTTTGAAAAACCGACTTCGGGGAGCTCTTCTAAATTCGTTTGCCATGAAAAGGGTTGGTATTTCCATGCGTTGTAGTTGACTATTCAAGCTTGGTCTATGCCAGAAAAGTCGGGGTTACTCAACCCTCGAGAATTTTTTTACGTCGCCTCGAATTCGGGTATATTTGGGCTCTTCATGAATTTCGTTTGAGAGATTGCATGGCCCAATAAATTTCTAAATATAATCTTAAAATGCGCCCATTAAGCAGTATTAAATAAACTTATGACAATAATTCTAGTCGCGCAAATGAATTTTATAGATTGGCACGAAGATCTGCGAAATAGCACGAACCGTCCGTTTTGGAGGCGCTAAAAGGCAACCTTCCAAAGGGTTACGGTAGCTAGAAATTGTGTACATGATAGATGGCCTCCAGTACTACACAACCAAGCAAAGCAAACACCGAAATTCTAGCTGCAATTTTAGAAATATTTTTCCAAAGTTCAGTTTCGAGACCTCGAAAGAATCCATGACCAGGGTCAAATCGTCAAAAAACTCAAAAATCCGCCGTTCTGAAAAAATTCTTTAATATGTTTATGCGATTGTATAGAGCCCGTAGGCATTCCACAACGACTTATTTTGAGATTTTCGCCCTAGGTTTTTTTTAATATTCGAAATTTACGAAATTTCCCCATACTAAATTTCAGTCCGCTATAACTTTTCAACCAGACCTTAGAAAAATCCTAAATTTTGCAGGTATCTATCTAATGCCGACAAGAATTTACACAGCAAAAATTAGCGACCCCCCGCCACAGGCGGCTGAGAAAAATACAAATTAAGCTTCCCCGAACGCACAAGTTTTCGGGTGTCATTTGTATTGATACGTCGCCAAAAATCGAAAAAATCAAGTTGTGTTTAATTTCTTTTCCAGGCCGAGAAAATGGTTTTCAGCCATCAACCCACCATGAATTCATTAAGGTTCTCGAGATAATCGAGCCCAAACCTGTTGTTTTTTTTTTGGGCCACCCTGTATGCTCAGTTGCGACGCTTATCTTCCGCTATAAACAGAAGCAGCGAAATGGTCAAGCATGACGTCAAAGTTTTTGCCTAGACTTCTACGAGCCTCGGAAAAAGCTTCGTAAGCGTCGTCCAACTGCAAAAAGCTACACCAGATTTTCGTATTTGTCTACCTGCGCGGCCATCCCAATCGAAAAACCCCTGGCCAGATCCTTTTAGGCCTGAAAGATTACGATTAGATCGACTTTAACAAAAGTTTGGCATGTCTCTACCATTTTTCTCTTTTGCTAGAATTTATTTAGTGGTGTTGCGATCGGCAAAAGGGTCTACCGTTGTTTTTGTCAAGGCCAAGGATTTCTGCTTGGGATTGACTCGATCATTGCCATTTAAATATTCAAGGTTGATTTCTAAAAAAATCTCATTTTTAATTTGTTTTCTTTATTTAACATTAAAATTTATGTAGCATATGTTCTTACCGATATTTCTAGTGACTTTATCAAGATCACATTGTGCCGTGCTTCATGGATAAGCTTGAACGTTTACCAAATATTTTCCGTTGACCCATTTTTTTCAGTGTTTCATCCGATGGAAATTTGAGCTGAAATAAGTACGTTAGTTCGTTCGCGAAGCAAACACATCTACAAAAAATTTTCCAAAATGTTCTTTTACCATAAAAATTTGTTGCTTACGTGAATGTGAAATTGAATGACATATCGACGGTTCGTTATTGCCTTCCTTCGACAACCGAAAATTTGAATTTTTAACTGTTTCACTCTGGGTTTTTTACTGGATAATTTCGAACTTACCTTAATATTGCGCTTAAAATATTCTGTTTGATTGTTTTGAAATAAATCTTCGTGAAATTTTAAATCCAAAGCAATTGAATCGAGTGTAGAAATTGCACCGAATTTCTGACGGGTTTTTTAGAAAACCGTCAACCTGGAGAAACCATCCAAGATGAGGCCGCCGAGGTGAACTGGAATGGGGATTAGAAAATGCCAAACGGCCCTAAAATATACTGAAATAGAGACTAAAAGCAACACCATTGATCGGCGAGCTCATTACAGATATTTTAATTTAATTCAATACACAAATAGCAAAAAACATTTATCTTCTCAATTCGATTAGTTTTTTTTCAGTTATCTCAAAGGGGTACAGGTAACGGGAACAATTGGTACAAGGTGCAACACACCCAACGAGGTGGACTTGATAACACAGAAAACGGGGAACTAGTAAGCATATTGGGCAAAAAACAGGACATTAAATAGTGAGGCCAGAAGACGAGAGCAATTGCAACCCAATCGACCAGAAAAACGATTCGCATCAGCGTGGAAGAAGAATTATTATCTGATGAAACTGTCGAATCCGGCCACCAGGAAATGGCCCACTCATATGTATTGGATGAATCCGGGTATAGCTGGTCGCTGCATAAAGCAAGGTTTTTCTTAAATTCTCTCATTATCGTTATTCTCCAATTCTTAAACGGTTTTTTACGACTCCTCAATGTACAAACTTTACAAATTTTAGTAAAATTCATAAAGTATCGATTTTTCGACCGATGATGGCCGGTTTGACCGAAAATTTTGCCTTTTCCAAAAGTTTTTGGGTAGTTTCTCTGGTTGGAACCTCGTTTAATTTGACCTGACACCAAATGCTTCCGATCAAGTTACTGGGCCCTGCTAGAAAATAAAAAAATTCGGACCCCCCACCCCTGATGATGCGAAAAAACCTGTATTCTGACAATATACGGAAATGACAATTAGCTGTCGTAAGTGAATGGAATAGATAATTACTTACCCTTCCAAATCACATCCAGGGGATCCTTCAGCATCCTTCGTGTTCGTGAAAACTAACTTGAGCAAGTATTTAAAAACTGGTGGATTTGCGGCCCACAATCCATTGCCCAACCTCGCGCGACCCATGCCTTTCACATACCAATATCGACGTGTCCTAAAGGTATTCGATTTTCTTTGTAATGTTAAATAAGGATTTTTATTCATCTGCAGGGCGTGCTAATAAAAAACTCGAGACACAAATGTCGGATCGGAATGATCGTTACACCATTTGAAAGTCCTTGAAACGGCCAGTTTGTAAAAATCTTCAAAATCCTGCTTTTATTTAGATAGTCGTGTTATAGCGGGTTTAAGAAATTAAGGAAGGGCCTCTCCATTTAATTAACGGCTACTACGATCATTTTGCTGAGGGAAATTGAGGCAAGTTAGCTCGTAAGCATCCCAGAAGAACAGAGAAGTATTAAAAAATGCTTGCGAAATCGCGGGTTTAAATCAAAAATGGATGTTGAAGATTGATGTAAAATAGCCGTTGGAAGTGCTTTTCAATAGTGTTACTACCATCCCGATCCGACACTTTACGGTTGAGATCGAGGGAGGTGCTTTTTTATTGGAACGGACTCTTTTTCGACAAAGCCATACCAGTTCCGCTAACCGGAAGACACAGCATTTACGAAAGATAGCATCTAGCCTCGATCCTCAAAGTGAATTGTTTTATGCATAGTTTATCGCTGTCCAGCGAGATGAAACCCAGGTCAAAAACGGCCTAAGCCTAAGCCTAAGCGAAGCGAGCGAGCCTCGATCCATCTCGAACACGCTTCATGCGCCTGAAACAATCTGTTATTCGTTTTTTGGTTAAAAATTGATACCTTTAGAACCGTACAATTTTATAATCAAATTTAATCATAGCGATTCAATAACCGGCCGCTGGTTGCGATAGATGACCCTCAGTTATTTGAGACAACTGGTTTGTCGACAATTAGAATGTCGGAATCAAATTCGAACCGCGTTTCGACAAAAATTGCAAAGTCATTTTTAATTTTTCAATGTTATAAAGTCGAAAACGACTTCTTGAAATTCACTTTTGTTAAAAATCAAAAAATTCAAAATAATTATTCAAAATGCGTTTTGTCGCAGCTTACATTTTTTTTGAAAATACAACAAGGCGACTTACGCTTTTAATCGCATCAATAAACAGTCGAAGACCCAGCGTTCGCTGCTGAAGCTGAACCCTTTAAATCCATAGCAGGGGCGGTGTCGCCCCTCTTCTTGGTGAGCTCAACCACTGCAAGTCTGTGTTCAAAAAGCCCTAATTCATAATGTCAAAGTTTTATTATGTGGAAATTTCATAGCGTCGAAATCTCAGAATGTGGAAATTACACGAAAAAACTATCCCAAATACTAATTTTGACGTATTGAACTTTCGATACGTCAAAATTAGTTGCCTAGTATTTGGGAAATGTACCAACATTTACGGGTTATGGTTTGCTAGAAAAATCATATTGGCGCGAGATTCACATTTATAGTGGCTTACCTATATCTTTTTCGTATTTTAAAATGATACGATATATAGACTGGCATCTTATTTGTTATGTAGCCGCAAGCCTAAAAAAAATCCAATATCTCAATTTTATAAAAGCTTAAAAATTATAATAATGACCCACCCGTTTTCTTAAAATCATTAATAAACGTTTCAAAATCATTTCATCAGGTACCAATAAGTTTATTCAAGTTTTGGCCCATCAGCTTCTGTGCATCCTATTCTAAAAATGTAAAATTGTCTAAGTTAAATTGACTATTTTAACGTTAAAGATTTTTAATGTCTATTCACGCACCTTTTAAGTTCCATTTTAAATCATTCAAAACATTATTTAACATTCATCTGCTCGAAATTAACTTCCAAACAGTAAAATCCAGCGCAGAAGTTGCACCCAATTTTAGACGATTTTTTAGCAAACCGTCAACATGGAGAAACCACCCAAGATGAGGTCGTCGAGGTGAACTGGAATGGGGATTAAAAAATGCCAAACGGCCCTAAAATATACTGAAATAGAGTCTAAAAGCAACACCATAATACGGCGAGCTTATCAAGGTATTTTAATTAAATTCAATACAAAAAATAGAAAAATCAATTTATTTTCTCAATACGCTTCGTTCTTCGGTTCGGCCGGTCGCGGGTTAATCCTCACTCTGTTCTCCTTTCCAAAAAAAATTAATTAGTAGTTGAGTTTAATTATATTAGCTACCTTTTCAGACGATTTGCATTGCCCAGGTTCAAAATTCAAATGGAAAATGCAAAAAAGAAAAGGAGGTAATTGGATGAGCATGCCACTCGGAATTACCACCCAGAGAATTAGCAACTATTAAAACCTAAATATTGCATTTAATCTTACGTCTATTTTCTCTCACCTTTTTCATTAAGCCCGAATCTCACGGGAGCAAGAGGCATCTATCCAGGATTCTCCCTTTTCCTCGAAAACTGTAAGAAGAATATTGACGGGAAAATGTTGAGATTGACGAACCCCCCGCTCGCACAACTCGAAGGCTCCGATTTCAAGTATTAGGTTGGACCGAAAGTAATTGTAATCGACTTTCGGATCAATATTTCTAGTAACCCCACCAAGTAACTGACGGATTTTTAATTTTCTCTGTTTGGCCTAGCAAGGTACTATATCCCCTAAAAATATCGTGCGAATCCTAGCTCTACAACTTTTTTTATAATTGATTTAGTCCGGGGTACCGGTCGACCCGAGGGGGCGACATCCGGGATGCCTCTTTCTTTCCAGCCTTATAACAACTGTTATTACAGGAATCCCTCAAGCGAAATTTTTATTGTATAATGCCAGTTTAATATCTTTTTCACTATGGTGCCCAATTCAGCTAACGGATTTACAGTCGACCGATATTCTCATTTGTTTGGATAAAAATCCGGCTTTTCGGTGAGCTTGACTAAACGGCTCTCTTAAATTTATTGAAGATAATGAAATCAAATCTGATTTATTTAACATAAGAAGTTTTTAATGACAAACATATTACCAATCGCTGCTATCTTCCCACTCTTCTTTATCTGAACAAATTTTGCGAATTAGTAAGGGCACCAAGTGACCGACCCGGAGATCGGCTGGCGACACACAATTTGCATTGCTACTCTTTCACCTTTGCCAATCAAAATGTTTTTATAATGCAGTATTATTGGTCACCGGCAGCAGATACTGTGTTAGAATTACCGATACTCTAAACCCATTCTTTCGCGGAGAAAAAAATCAAACCAAAATGTGCTCCAAATTACGATTCATTTCTCAATTCCAGACGGAGACAGAAGATTTATTCTTAGGTTATCTACGGACATAAAACAGCTTTAATCAAGCGTCATTTTGATAGAGACCACTCAAAAAATTATCCACTAAACTCGGAGAAAACGGCCGACAAAGTAATATGTCGATTCGTAGCCCAAAAACCCAGATTGACATCTTTTTAAATTGACCTGGGAAAAAATAATGCAGCCAGCTATTAAAATTTTCTGTAATGCACTGCATAGCCCAAACTTTTCTCTATCTACTATCATTTATTCAGATCACTAGGGTCGGAACGGCCGGCGATATCCTT
The DNA here is from genome assembly GCA_958295435.1 of Mesorhabditis spiculigera. NCBI lineage: Eukaryota > Metazoa > Nematoda > Chromadorea > Rhabditida > Rhabditidae > Mesorhabditis > Mesorhabditis spiculigera. The sequence continues at coordinate 7,486 of CATQJA010000590.1, forward strand.
CACGGAAACCAAAAACCCGAAATCCGACTTGCGCGCACCCTTTTACAGCTAATTAAAAAGTTTGTGGCAGTCCTGGGTTAAAACTAAATCTGAAACTGGACAAGGCTTGACCCTCAATCATAGCAAAAATCAGAATGAAGGAATGGTGACTTTCATAAAATTTTTACAATCGAAAAATTACAATTACTTTCGGTCCAACCTAATAGTTTCGCGGCAATAAGGCGCCAGACAATGAAATGCAACTTGAATGTTCGCTCGTGAACCTCTAATCCCTGTAGAAAGGTGATTAAAGGCGGCAGGAAAGGGGTTCCATAGATTTTTTATGCTAGTTTTCCTGGGCATTTTTAAGCCGCTTCAATTACCTTTTTTCCTTCAATGCCGAAATGTCGAGTAAAAACGGGGAACATGGGATTTTTTTTATTTTTTTTTTTTTGTCTTTCAAGCGATACCTTGAAAAAAATCCTGTTAGTAAGTAGTGGAAGTAAAGGATAGACTCACCTAGATAAAATTTTCTGCTTTGCGCCATGACACGGTATAGGACATCAATAAAAGGGCAAGTGGACGGGCAGTTTAGCATTGATATATATTTCTCCGAACCGAATGAAACACGGTCGGAGAATGGTGAGTCTGCGAGAAAGAAGTACGGTGGCCTTTTCTAAATGTTTGAAAGTATGTATAGTGTTTTATTTGATAAATTTAGCAACAAAAAATTATTGTGTGACTGGCTTCTGCCTTTAAAAATTCTTCGAATCTTTTCAAATACTTTAAAATTGCGCGACCCTGCCAGATTTTACCATTTTTCATCATTTTCGGTTATTTTATATTCATTTTCTAGAATTTATCGTATTCTTCAATCCCAGCAGCAACTAACGGCAGCACAGGTTTTCCATTTTCTAAAAAATATTGCAATGAGATTAGCGATAAAACAAACGCGATTTATTTTCCGCTATGTGATCCGGAATTGGCCAAGGTTGTCCTTTTTCACATCTAGCGTTTGTTGTTCAGTTTCGGCTAGGAATTTGGTTCGGCATACTGAAATTGACAATTTATCTCATTTTCACCAGTTTTTAAGAAAGCAAAAATCTTCGAATCGTTCTAATACTTTAAATTGACTTACTGGGTCAGATTTTACTACTTTTTTCCATCATTTCCTTGTCGATTTATCGTTTCCTGCCATTTTTCTCAAAATTCATCATTTTCTTGTGTTTACCCAGCGTCCGGTTATCGTTCGGTTTTCTTTGGCCCTAAAAAAATCGTAATCAGAACAGGAAAATATCACCAATTTTTCCGCCTTTAGCCCGGTGATATGCTAAGGTTGGAACTTTTCACATTTAGCGTTTATTCCTCCTCGGCAGTTCGGAATTCAGTCAGGTTAACTAAAATTAAGCATTCGATTGGATTTTCACCGGGTAGAATTTTAATTTTATTAGCATTTAAAGGAATCGTAAATTGTCTGAATTTAATTAATATCACCAATGCGCTTGACCGATTATTTTTAAGTAAACAAACCAGCTTCGTGGTCCTTTTGCATCCTTCCAATTTTTGCTGGAAAACATAGGACCTTAACCCTGAAATTCTGGTGTTATTTTAAGTTTGAAGCTGCAATACCATCAGCCCCTCAGTATTTTTGCTGTTTGGAACAGCTGCGCAGACGTGACTGTTTGCCGCATTCACAACCTAATCGACTGGGTGGCCTCCATTTTTGATATGAGTCTTCACCCGATCTCAACATCTAAAATCTGGAATCTATTTAAATCAACTGCTTTATTAAAATCAAAACATTTTTGCTGAGTTTAACAGCGTTTTTGATGGTTATATGGACTTCCGAAACAAATTTACTTGTATATCACCGGTAGTGATTGGGCTGCAGCACGGTCGGTGCTATGCTACAGATATTGCATTCCTCTGTATCCCAAGAAGAGTACACTTGCATCCTGCACTTCGTGTTGTGTGGTAGATGTAATTCAATTATCTTTAAGTGGTTCTTTATTGCAGATTCATTGCGGAGCATTTATATAATTGTACCATAGATACTAGAATATATAATAGATAGAGAGAATAATAGATAGACAGAAACGCCTTGAGCAATTGTATTTTATACGCTAGTCTCCTACTGTGTGCAAAAGTATCTATTCTTTAACTTGTGCAGTCCATTGGACCTCTTTAGAAGAGGTCCGAGAGATAGGCTCACCCTCAGAGGGTGGCCCTCGTTCTAAAGGAGCGGTAATAGAGATAGACTGCCAGGCCAGCCCGCACAGTCGCTGGCTGGCCGTCGGAGAAATCATTGCACTTTTCACCTTAAAACTTTCGTATTTTTAGGGCAAAATGGATGCAGCTTACTTTTTCACAGTGCTTTTCATAGTTTTCATTTTCATTTTCACAAACTTCAATGAAGCGTAAATTGTTTTGCCCTATAAAACGTGTATACTGATTTTTAGCTCAACGAACCAGCTTGGTGGTCTTTCTACATCCTTCCAATCATTGCGTAAAAAATTCAGGACCTTAACCCTAAAAATCTGAGGTTATTTCCTGCTGAAAACTCTGCAATACCTTTCAGTCCATCAGTCTTTTTGGTGCTTTGACCAGCTGCATACGTCCCTGTCTGCTGCGTTAACCACATAGCCTCAGGGTCGTCATCATTATTGATAGACGTCTTTTCCTGATTTCAACATCTAAAAATTTGAAATTTAATTAAATACACTGAAAGATTCAAAATAGCTTCAAAATTAGGTTTTTTGCTGTGTTTAATAATATTTTTAAATCGGTATCGACGGACTTACAAAAAACACTCACTTTTCGATTCCCGGCAGTGATTGAACGATTCACCGAGCGCGGTAACCAGTGGCATCGTATATATTTGCTGTTTTTTTCAACAAATAATGGCGGAATCGCTTTTTTCTGAGCGAAAATTATTGTTTATTTTGGGTTAAGGTAACTCGTACCTTTACTAGCAGCCTGTCTACAGAATTTTGATACTTGTTCCCTGGCGGTTCGGTGGCGTCGTTGGGCCTCCCTAAAAAGGAGATGTACAGGCTGGCGGACAATCCCAGGAAGTTCAAAATCCCGAACCGGTTCGGCCTGACAGCCTGTTTTTCGTTTCCTCCATTCCTTTCTGGGACATGTAACGTGGCATGAGCTGTACGTATTTGCAGATATCCACCGTACAGCTGCGCCTTGCTTTTCCACATCCGGATTTTGCTGCTTCCAGCAAGTTACAAACCAACTTAATTGGAAAAATTTCCAAGCTAACTTTTCTAAACATGGTGTTTTCGAACCCTTTTACCTTCGAAGCAAGCTTACTTGCATATCGCCGGCGCCATTTCCCGATCCCTACTAATGCGGTCACGATGGGCATCGTACGTATTTTTACTATTTTTCAATCATAAAATTGTATTCTTTTTTTATTGTAGGCGGATGTGTATGAATTTCTCGTCAGGGAAGTTGTTGCACTTTTTTAACTAAAAACTTTTGAGTTTTAGACAAAAAAATGGATGCAGTTTACCTTTTCGGTGTTAATTTTCCTCTTATAGCCTGCGTCCCAGAAACACCCCGAGAAGGATTCTATTGTTTCTCCCATTCCAGCAGATCAACATAACCTCTAAAGATGAATACTAAAAAATTATTCGACCCTAAATTCCAAAAAAAATTACGGTTTTTTATTAACTTTTTCTTGCATTCTGTTCAGATCAATAAAAAAAAATCGAAAATCACATTTTTCTGGAATAATCAAAAACTCACGCTCCCTGTGTTGCTCGCAACTTTTTCATTACTTCAATTTGCCAACCAAAAATTTTAACCGCCGATGTGATTCTTGAGCATATATCTTAAAAAAAGATGCCATTGATTTTTCCAAAAATAAAATTACTCACCTGTTTTAACATCTTGTTTTGCTTCAAACATGGTGGAGGTTGAAAAAAATTGTCCTCGCATCGAGCCCGCCCGTGTGTAGTGTTCAAATAATTTTCTTGCAAGCTGAGGTGATTGTTGCTGCAATTGTTAGAATTGTCAAAACAGTCAACAAAGCAGTTAATTTTGAATTTTTGGGTTCCTAGCCCGTTCCAATTTACAAATTTGGACAAAAATGAGAATTCCAGGTTTTTTGCTCACCTGCTTTTTTTGCAATTATATTCGGATAGTACTACATTTACCATGGCAACATTTATTTTCTTTGTAATCTTCCTTTCAAATTTCTTCTTCTTCCATTTTGAAGATATTTTTTGCATGGTCTAAAATCATATTATCCAATCCGCGCTTCCGGCCAAGCTAGCACAGAAAATTCAGGCCTAAGCAATAAGAAGATCGTCCGTTTTCAGAGTTACAAGATTTCCAATTTCCTTCATTTCGCATTCGCATGGTCATAAATCGAAAATGCCCTTTTGAAAAAATTAAAAACTGTCGAAACTTTCCTACGAGATTTCATCTCCTAGGAGTTTCGAGGATGAATTACGTGGGATAATAGGGGTTGGCAATATGCCAAGGGTCTCGCCGCGACGATTCTATCGTAGCGGGCTGTGCGAGCGCTCTCCCGGTGCTCTCTGGGATTATGCTTGCATATTCCCCCGCTATCCCGAAAGGGTGTTGCGGCCAGTCGTTGCTTCGGCACGGCTTGGTGAGAGTGCTGTGAGCCGGGGACGTGGTTTACCACTATCCGGAGCACAGTAAACCTCTGGCGAATGCAACCTTTCGACACCCTGACCAAACTTGGCCCGCCTTGCCTTCGACACTTGTATTATCCTCAGACACCTTTTCTCATGTGCCGATTATATTCCGTCACTGTTCTAATAAACATGTTCTCTCCTAAACCTTTGCAGGTCTTTAGCAAATGCACTTTATTACTACCACTGAACACCGAACGCGCATAACTGATAATGAGTGCAGACAGGGCCGGAAGACTGAGGTGGCAAATCCGGGTCCTCCCTTGGGGATTTATTCCCCTTGGTGTATTTACACTCTGGGAGGGCTCGGAGGCTCAATCTTTTCGACATGGTGCGTCGAGCCGTAGTGATCACCGGGCCACTCGTCATTTGCCTTTTGCCGTTGACCTGCTCAACCTCGACATACGGATATATTGCCCGCGACACTCGTCTTTTCTTCGACACAACTGCCGGCCAGCAGTGTTTTCGATGGATGGACACCGACATTTCGTCTGGCGATATCACAGACACCTTCCTTCTCGTTGGACCCCTCTGCTGAGCATTCAAGCTTTATGGAATCTGGTCGCTTTGATGAAGTTTAGTAAGTTTGTGGTAAGCTTTGGGCAAAAACCTAACACTCGTTTGGTTGCCTGCCGTGTTAGTGAATTTCTCGGCTCTTTGAGCCAGTTTTTCAGAGAAATCAGGAGATGGATTATGGAAGCTATGGATGCGATGCTGCCCGAAAGAATCGGGAGGGGTGAGACGCAATAGCCGAAGTTTTCCAAGGAATGATGGAAGTTAATGTCGTCCAGCCGTCGCGAAACTAGAAGAAAAGCGAATGGAGCAATCGGATGCATTTTGAAAGGTTTATTTGGTTTTACTTTTGTCTTTTCCAGGGCGAAAAGAGTTTTTAATCGTGTCCAATGGTCATCGTTGGCGGTTGCGGTGCTCTAGAAGATGGGACGACCTCGCTCCACGCCTGTGTGGCACTCTTCACCAAGCACCGACAACGTTTTTGGCCCCAATCTACCCAAGAAGGATGCGGGCGACATGGCGTGATCAGTGTGCGAAATCGTCGACGACAATATGGGCGCCTCCATCAATGCAACTTCGTTCGACTACAAGCCTACAAGCTTCAAATCGACACCAAGCTCTGCTCAAGCCTTTTTTGCCGTTCGACACACGTTTTTTTTTCGACACTCGACACTCCCTACGAGGTGTTTTTGACACCAACAGCCTTGAGAAAGCTGTTTGCGTGCTCAAAACGCTGGCCGATCTACATCTGCGCTCACTCTACACTTTCACCGATGCTTCAACCACTTCCTCTGAGTGATGTGCAACAATTTCTCATCAAACGCGACAGTTTTCGATCGCATTTTGATATCGTTGTTTTGGTTTTGAACTGACATTGCGTAATGGAGGAGATTGGCGCGTGGTGGGACCCGAGGGTTCAAAGGTGTGCAGCGGAGGCGCCCTTCCCAAATTTTTCGCCCGCTCGCATTTTTTGAATTTTTTGCTCGGCCTCTCCACGTTCTTTTCTTTTCGTGTAACTCTTTTGTTTTCCTTTTCAAATAAACTTTTGCTTTCCAAATTCCTTTTATATTTTAGTTTCAAAATTTACTTTTCACTTTTGTTTTCCAAATTCAAAACTTTTTTTTACAATCCAAATTCGTCTTTCCTCTTTCATTTCCAAATTCATTTCACGCTTTCATTACGCGTTGCTCTTTTCGATTTCATGCTTCGGTGTTGATCTGTCCTCGTTTCACTACACATCACTCGAACAAGCAAGCGACATGACGCGCAAGTCCATCACGGCCAAGCAACTCCGCGACATCATCGATGGCTGGGAGACACTTCGTGCCCAAGCTGATGGCCTCGTGCTCACTGATGAACAGCTGCGCAACGTGGTCGACAACCCGCCCGTGCTCAAGGAGTACAAGAAGGATGCGCGTAGCCTGAGCGGGAAGCTGAAGACCCGCGTCAACGCCATTCACCTGGCTTTCGACAAACGCGACACCAATCCCGATTTAGAACAAGTCATCGTCGACACCAATGCCGAAGCGGTCGTGCAAGAAATGATCGACATCGGCTCCAAGCTCGACGCCAACATTCAAGCGGCTTTCTCTGGCATCAACAAGGAAGAGGAGCCGCTCTCGGAAGACGATGACATTGTTCTGGATGAGGTCGCCACTGAAGACGAAGGGCTTGAAGGGAATCCGAACGTCCGTGACGAGGAGGACCGCAAGCCACCACTGCAAGGTACTTCGAATTCGAGTAATTCCTTTTCGGTTTCGACATCCGTGCCCATCAACCCGACATCCGGTGTGGCAACAATCGACAGACACTCTGCGGCCATGTTTGCTCAACTGCAGACACTGATCCAGAGCAACTTCTCCAAAGCTGAAGTCCACGCCGAGCAACAACACACGGCGACAATCTTGGAGATCAACAAGAAGGTGGCTGCGATCGATGGCACTGTGACACAAAAGATGAACTCATTCGAGCTGCGCATTGCCAACATTGAGGTAAAGCTTGGCGACACCAACATTTCTCAGCCGCCGACGAGCAACAAGCCGGAGTACACCTACATCGCTCCACCACTCGTCAATGGTCCGTACATGCCGACAGCTACGCAGCGCCCGATGGTGACACCGCATCCGCAGCCTCAACCGCGACAGACTCCTGCCGTGCAGCTGCAAGGGGACCAAATCGTCAACATTATGAAGACCGTGCCACAACATATGCTGATCACCTCCGATGGTCGACACCTCTTCGAACAATTCAACACGCAAGAATCCCGTGATGATCGTCTACAATACCGTGGAGGAATGTTCGTGCTCCAGTATGAAGGGAAGAAGGACAAGTTTGATGGCACCGGCGAATACCGCACGTTCTGGATGCGCTGGCTTGAAAAAGCCAATCAGGTATGCATTACAGATGGAGAGAAGCTTGACTTGCTTCGCAAATCTGTCGATGCCCGCATCGAGCTGACACTGGATGGTTATCCGATGAACGCTCAAGGACTCTACGCCGCTGTGCTTCAACTGTTCGACACCTACTACCAGGCCGCCGAGCGACAAATTCGTGCCATGCGGGCCATCGTTCAACTCCGCCCGCTCAACGCCGACTACACGGAACTCGACACCTTCTTTGGTATCCTACGCAAGTCTGCGACAGAGCTCAAGGACAACAACTGCAACGAAGTCCACATCAAGCAGCAGATTCTCAAGAAGTTCCCACCGGTCGTTGGTGAATCCTTCATGGTGAAGTTCCCCGACTCCGTCTCCTGCATGGATCTGCTCGATATGGTGCTACAGCTGCAGACACACACTCGTGGTTTCGCTGCGCGTCGAATGCTCGACCTCTTCCAATACGACACCGCGTGCATGACCACCATGTGCCCGTTCTGCCGTGAGGAAGGACACCGCCCCACCAACTGCAAGAAGTTGACTGGCACTCAAGCTCAATGGAACATTGTCATCGACACTGGACGTTGCTACATCTGCTTGGAGTCCGACCACAACCAATCCCGCTGCAGCGCCAACCGATGTGGTTCCTGCGGAGGCACCCATCACACCAAGTTTCATAATGTCCGTGAAGGGAAGGTGACGCCTACCGCGACAACTTCCGATCACCACTCCGACAATCGTGGACGCTCGTCTTCCATCAGCCGCAACAACTTCAATCGTTCACGGAACAACTTCAACAACAACCGCCGCGACAACACCCGCAGCGACAACAACACTGTGTCGAACAATGAGCGAAACAATACTGCGAAGCCCATCTCGACTCCGTCACACAACGCTGGCAGCTCACAAGGCTACCAGCAGCGACACTCGGGAGGAGGCCAGACATCGAGTCGACGCAACGAGACACGTACCAACACTGCTGACGCTCAATGGTCTGACGACACCGGAACGGAAGAAGAAGAGGAAGCTGTTGAGTTGGGAGAGGACGGCTACCCGGCCATCGAGAACGCCTGCGGTCTCGACTTTTTTCGTGCCGGAGGAGAACAAGACGCTGAGCATAATGCCTGAAACCTACCTCTCGTCCAACGCCAGGCCCCGACACCTCCACTTCAAATCCCAACTCCAACTTCTTCGTTTCCCGATCGTCAATCCCTCAGACCAGCGACAGACTATCCTCGTTGATGCTTTTCTCGACTCTGGATCGACCAAGTCCTACATGAGTCCGACACTCTTCGACTCCTATTCATTTCCAGATCTCGGCACAGCGACACGCGAAATCCGACAGTTCCACGGCACCGTTTGCCCCGAAGTTCACCTGACACGAATCGACATCCCTGGTGTCGGCACGTTTTCTATGGACGTCACGACACTTGCTGAGATCGACATTCAAGTCTGGAAGCTTGGCCCCAAAGACCGAGCTGTTCTTCGCGAGATGAACGCTCTGCCATCCTACCACAGCAAGACGCAACACAAGGTCCAGTGCCAGATGCTCATCGGTCAAGATATCCTGCCAGAGCTTCGCGACGTCTCCATTCCGTCATTCCACTTGCCCTCAGGACGAGTCGTCGACTTTTACAAGTTTGGAGCAGTCATCAGCGGATCCAACCAGGTCAGACGTTCTCTTATTCAGGACCTCAACGAGCCGGAGTACGAGGGCAAGGACGTCATCCTGCCCTATGGCAGCCAGACGTACGTGCTGCATACTCCGACACACGAGCCGAAGAAGAGAGACACCCCCGTACCATTCATGGATCCAGAGTCTGACTCCGACACACCACCCGAGTTCCGCGAACTCACCCGGAAGTCGACAACTGATCCATGGCGCTACAGCAACATCGGGATCCCCGACAACACCACTGGCGCGACAAAAGCTGGACAAGACGCGAAGAAAGCGAAGGCCCAATTCCTGCGCACTGTGACATTTCAAGATGGACGCTTGACAGTTCGCCTACCCTGGAATGAAGAAGACAACACTCCGCTGCCTACCAACAAGTCTGTTGCGATCCCCCGTACGTTTGGCATTCTACGGACATTCGCGAAGGATCCGGCGCTGCTTCAGAAGTATGACGATCTCATCATGAAGCAGTTGGAGACAGGTATAATCGAGACAGCCGGTTCGGTCCGCAAAACCGAATCGGATTCGCGTTTGCACTATTTGTCTCATCATCCTGTCTACAAGCCCGGCTCCACGACCGAAATCCGCCTCGTCTACGATGGAAGTGCCAAGTTCAACGGACAGCCATCGCTCAACGACAAGCTGTACCCTGGACCGTCACTCATCCCACCGCTGCTGCATGTCCTCATTCGTACACGGATCTACAAACACCTACTGGTCAGCGACATCGAGAAGGCCTTTCATCAGGTAGCCCTACACGACATCGATCGCGACTCGACACGGTTCCTTTGGTTCAAGCCTGCAGTCATTCGCCGCATCCGCAACAGCGACAATCCTGTTCGAACGATGGAGACACTGCGCACTCAAGGATCTCATGCCGACTTCCAAGAATATCGTTTCTGCCGCGTGCCTTTCGGTTTGACCAGCTCACCATTTCTGCTCGGCGCCTCGATTCAGTACTACGTCAGCCAATCGCGACTCCCCGACCACATGAAGAGGGATCTCATCCGCAACTGCTACGTCGACAACGTCACATTCGGCTTCAACACATTGGACGAAGCCAAGGACATCTACAAATCGACCAAGGATCTCTTCAATGGTATCTCGATGAATTTACGCGAATTCAGCTCGGATGTGATCGCCATTCGCGATTTCGTCCCACCTGAAGATCGTGTCGACAAGCGACAACTCAAGCTCTTCGGTCTGATGTGGAATCAAGACAACGACACTCTTCGTGTGATTGGTTTCAAGCCCTCGATCATCAACATGTTCAAGGCTCTCTTCGGCGCCGGTAAACGACAATGGACGAAGCGCGAAATCTACAGCGTGCTGGCTTCCGTCTTCGATCCACTTGGTCTCATCGCTCCTTTCACCCTCGAGATGCGACTTCTTGCCCAACAACTATGGAAGCAGAAGCTCAACTGGAACCAGCCTGTACCCAGCGACACCGCAGAGCACTGGACTCAACTTCTCCACAAGTTCACCAAGATCAACCTTGCACACCCCCGGACGGTCGTCCCGACAATCGACAAAGACCGCTTCTACGCCGACCCGAAGATTTTCATCCACATCTTCACGGATGCCTCCGCTTTCGGGACATGTGTAGCCGTCTACATACAATCTGCAGATGTTCGCGACACAACCCAAGGTGCAAGGTTGCTTCTTCCCCGCTCTCGCCTCGCTACGGTCAGTACGCCCGCGCCATCAATTCCCAAGCATGAAATGCTTGCTTTGACATTTGGGATGGAAGTCACGGAGACACTCGTAGAGGAACTTCGCGACACCGCTTCAATCAAGAAGATCTACTTCTTCTCGGACTCTGAACCAGCACTGGCCCAGATCGCTTCGAAGACCGTCAACCCCGCCGTGTTCGTTCGCAATCGCGTCAAGCTCTTCCGCTCTGGTCTTGAACGACTACGCAACAACTACCAGGTCGACATCCGACACGTGCCAGGCTCGATCAACCCGGCCGACATCGGAACGAAGCCTCCCCTCTCCGTAGAAGACGCACAACGACGCGGATGGTACGATGGCCCAGCCTTCCTGACGAAACCAGAAGAACACTGGCCCAAGAAGCTTCAGAAGAAGTACGACATGCCTGTCTGCGATGATCCCGTTTGTGACGAACAACAAGAATTGGTCCACGCCGCAGACGACGAGTCATCTTTGCGCAGACCACGTGGTCGTCCAAGGAAGAATCCTCTTCCCACGCCAAGTACCTCGGCTGAACCCCCTCGACAACAACCTAAACAGGTCCGTTTTCGCGACGTTCCCGATTCCAGCGACGAAGATCCACCTCACCGTCTTTTGCCGCCTCGAGCCTGCAAGCGTACAACCGACACGTCTCAGCCCACTTCCGCCGTTCAAGTCCGACAAGCAGCCACACCTGAAGATGGTCAACAAGTCCCTCTACAGATGCCGGTGGAACTCAAGCACTTCCTGCACCTCGACAAAGCCCTCGACTACACCGTCAAGGCGCTTTCAGCCTTTCCCACCTACCCCGGAGCGGAGAAGTTTGCGACAATGTTGAACGACAAAATGGGCCGCCGCGAGACACACGCCATCGCCCTGGACTACCTGCTCTTTTGTCACCAGCAGGACCACATCGACAATGTTCAGCAACAACTCAAGCACAACGCGATGACGGACACTTTTGGCATCGTACGCCTACGCAGTCGTGTGACGAATCTGCCGGGCGCCGCTCAAGGTTCGCCGATCCTCTACTCGAAGTCACTTTTGACATCGCTTCTATGCCGTGATCTACACGTTGCCGATGGCATCCACCTTTCGAAACTCGAGACAGAAGCCCGTCTTCGACAACGCTTCCACATCATCGGTCGCCGATCCGACATCCGCGCCGACTGTTTCGAATGCAAAGTGCGCGACAGCCGACCTTACCCGAGCCCCGACACTCCAGCACTACCTCCGGAGAGGACAAGCCGCTGTATTCCATTTCAGTACACTGGTGTGGATCTAGCTGGACCATTCTTCCTGACGTCCGCAGAACCCGCCGCGCCACAAAAAGTCTGGATTTGCCTCTTCGAGTGCATGAGTACTCGCCTCGTCCACTTGGAGGTCGCCAAGTCTGTCAGCACCATCGACTTCCTGCGTTGCTTCCGAAGATTCGCCAATCGTCATGGATGTCCCCAAAAAATGTGGAGCGACAACGGAACCAACTTCCGCAAAGCCAGCGAGTTTCTTCAGCCCGCTGCGCAACTTCCTGCCTTAGCGACACACGGTGATGGGCCTTTAGACATCGGCAACCTGGCTGACATCGTCGACTTCCAAAACTCCGATGCAATCGACTTTTTCGCTCGCACCGGAATCGAATGGATCTTCAACGCTCCAGCCGCTCCTTGGCAGTCAGGACATGCCGAACGAATGATCCAGATCGTGAAGCGCAAGCTCGACACCATCTCGGACCAGAAGAAATTCGACCCGGATGACTTCGACACCATCATCACCGACGTGGAATTCAGCACCAACACGCGTCCACTCGTCTTCCTGTCTGTCGACGACGAATTGGTCATCATCCGCCCCATCGACTTCATTCAGCCGGGCCTCCGTGGTCCCAATACCTTCTATGATGACAAGGCTGATGATGACCCCGACTTTCAGCTCAAGATCAACGCCACCGATGAGATGGTGACAACCTGGTTCAAGAACTATGGGAAGCAGCTCGACCAAATTTGGAAGGACTACGACCTGTACTACCTGCCCAAGCTCCGCGACAAGAACAAGTACCGCACAGCTCCAGGCCGCACCGCGCCCAGCCCGACACCAAAGTTAGGCGAAGTCGTGATGCTCATCGAAGCGCATGGTGATCGTGGCAACTACCCCATCGGCCAGATCATCGAACTCCTTCCCAGCAACGATGGTGCTATTCGCAACGTGAAGATACGCATGTGGAAGTCAAACCGGATCCTGGTCCGCGCCATCACGACCATCGTCAAGCTTGCCGACAACATCCAGAAGGTTGGCTCTGAGGCGCTCAACGCTGCCTCTCTGCGACAATCTGCCGAGCCCCGCTCGACCAACTTTGATGTCGACCTCAGGGAGACAACCGACGACAGTGATGACACCTATTCGGACATCGACATCGAATCCGAACTGGAACTTCACCCTGCCGCGACATACGGGCTCTGAAGCCCTCTTTTCTACAATCAACTGCTGTAGTATGCGTGGAGGTTTCGTGAGAGGATTCGACTGTCCCCCCACTCTTCCACCATACCGTGACAATTTTCCGTTCGACAACAGCCAAGGTCAATCGGAACCTTCTCGACACACCTACAATCTGCCTCTGCGACACATGCTCGAGTTCAATGGCCACAACGTCACTCCAGCTCCAACAAGCTGCGCCACTACCAACGACGTGCGTGTGCCACTCCTGCCTCGCAAGCTCACCGCCTACGACGACAAATAATCCGATAAGTCTTTCCCTCCCCTTTCCTCAGTTGGTTCGGCAGGAGTACGGGCTCCTTAGCGCCGACCAACTATTTTATTGTCAGTTGCCCCACCCCTAGCGTTTATCTAACCCATTTTCGTCCTCCCGCCCCCACAGTGCAGAACATATCCCACCATGTTATTGGTCTCTCTGTACCCCAACCTTTCCCCCGGGCCGGGCGGACTTGTTTGCAAATTCTTGGGCCGCCGCGAGGCTCCCACTCAACCTCCCCACGTAAGGTTCCTTGCTCCCTCACCGGGGCGGCACTTTCTGGCTCTTGCGCGGGCCGGGAGTGTCGAAACTTTCCTACGAGATTTCATCTCCTAGGAGTTTCGAGGATGAATTACGTGGGATAATAGGGGTTGGCAATATGCCAAGGGTCTCGCCGCGACGATTCTATCGTAGCGGGCTGTGCGAGCGCTCTCCCGGTGCTCTCTGGGATTATGCTTGCATATTCCCCCGCTATCCCGAAAGGGTGTTGCGGCCAGTCGTTGCTTCGGCACGGCTTGGTGAGAGTGCTGTGAGCCGGGGACGTGGTTTACCACTATCCGGAGCACAGTAAACCTCTGGCGAATGCAACCTTTCGACACCCTGACCAAACTTGGCCCGCCTTGCCTTCGACACTTGTATTATCCTCAGACACCTTTTCTCATGTGCCGATTATATTCCGTCACTGTTCTAATAAACATGTTCTCTCCTAAACCTTTGCAGGTCTTTAGCAAATGCACTTTATTACTACCACTGAACACCGAACGCGCATAACTGATAATGAGTGCAGACAGGGCCGGAAGACTGAGGTGGCAAATCCGGGTCCTCCCTTGGGGATTTATTCCCCTTGGTGTATTTACACTCTGGGAGGGCTCGGAGGCTCAATCTTTTCGACAAAAACCGTACAAATATGGACAAATTTCCGACCGAGTCTATATAATTTTTGTATAATTCTTTCGATAACTATTCTATATAATTCTTCTATAATTTCATGAAATTTAGAATTCAAAATTGACTGGCAACCGTGATGGGATCTCGCCGGTACATCGCTTATCGATTCTCAATTTCTAGTGCAGATTTCAATAATTTTTTTAATTATGTCAAAATTTAACTTACCTTCATATTTCCATTTTAAGTCGCTTAGATCATCATTTAAAATTTATCTGCTTGAAATTAACTTCCAAAGCAGTCGAATCAAGCGCAAAAATTGCACCCAATTTTAGACGATTTTCTTAGAAAACCGTTATCATGGAGAAATCACCCAAGTTGAGGCCGCCGAGGTGGGCTGGAATAGTGAATAGAAAATGCCAAAGGGCCTGAAACCACTTAAAAAAACGTGGAAAGCAACACCATTGATCGGCGAGCTAATATGAGATATTTTAATTTAATTGAACACATAAAATGCAAAAAATATTTATTTTCTCAAGCCGCTGGTTTTTCGATTTCTTTCTTCGACCTCTTTCGGTAGAGGGCTCTCGTTGGCCGCCACCCACTTTTTAAAAACTTAGCTGGTTCGAAATTGTATTAGAATAAACTAACTTTGCTAAATTTATTTTAAACCAGCGCCCAAAACCCGCTTCGCGGGCCCTGGGCGCTGGAATGCGGCCTTTGCATGAAAAGTTTGACTTTCTGATAGCTCGGGTCCTGCGGACCCCCCGCCCCGACCACACGCGCGAGTGCAACTGGCCAGAATGAGGAAGTTTGTATTTTTTCGCATTATGCAAATTAGCCTTCAGGTACCCCCAAAAATCAATAAAACCGCCTTTAACTTTGTAAACTTGTATTTTATCGAAATTCTGAAAACGCCATCGGAAACAGAAGGGTCGATTCCCCGGGTAACGGAGAATTAGGGCATTTTATGCACGGGAAGGCCCTCAAATCGGGCCTCGAAAGTGACATCCACACACACACACACATACACTCCAAAATTATATAAGGTAGGATATCGCAAATGACATGAGAAAACGCCAAAATTGACGATTCCCGACCCACCGTTTCAATAGAATTGTCAATATCATTTTATCAAATTCCATCATTTCCGGTCAGAGATATTGGCCTGTAGTTGGCGAGTGCTTTTTTCCCATCCAACAGATTCTCAAAATTCCCAGTAAGACTACCAAAAAAATTTATCAAATTTACGATTAGGAAAAACTGGCTTACCTCCATATATCCATTTTAAACCGTTTAGATCATGGTCAAAAATTGAACTGCTGAAATTCACTTCCAAATCAGTATAATCGGATACAGAAATTGCATCCAAATTGAAGACGGTTTTTTAGAAAACCGACAAATGGAGGAAATTGCCAAGATGAGACCGCCGGGGCAAACTAAATGAAACTTAGAAAATGCTAAAAAACCGCTAGCATATGTAACAAGATATTAAAAACAAGACCATTATTAGGTAAGTTCATTCAAGATATTTTATTTTAATTCAACACCAAAATTGTAAACATATTTATTTCCTCGAGCCTCTAATATTGTTTTTTCACTTCACCCAATAATTCTTGGTCGGGCGCTTCATCAGTATATTACAGTCCTTTAGCGCAGGAGCAAAGCGCCATCTTCAATCTAAATGGATTACATAAAGCAGTCGCCAGCAAATCAGACCCCACATTAGGTCATATTGGAGAGACCCTACGACCCAACCTCTCTGTTAAATGCCGCGTTGATGCTCCGGGCCGTATTTTCTATAGGTGATAGGTCTGGTATTGGAGTAAATGATACTCATACGAAGTCGGCATCCTTGGAAACCGCCTCTCCGGAATTGGTTTGGCCCATTGATCTACAAAATTACCGTCCGTGAAGTTTAGCACTAAATATGCATACTTGCAAGCTGGCGCTCAAATTGTACTGCACACCTTTTTGGCTGTCAGGGCGCTTGAGCAACGCGTCGAAATTTTCCGGGATTTACAGTGTGCCTCCAGAATTTTGCTTTACTGTAAAAAAGGAGGATTTGCCTTGCCTGTTCAACAACAATTATTCAAAACGACTTAAACCACCTGTATTACACCGGGATGAATCGTGAGATCTTCATGACCTCAAGCTCTTCATTCGCCAAATGCCGATGTGGCTCTCAGGTCGTATTTTCAGCCAGAGGTGATAGGTCTGGTAATTGAGTTAGACAATACTCCGGATAAATTCTGCGACCTTGGAAACTGCTCTCCCAGGAAGAGATTTCCGCCCCTTTTGAAAGCTGAATGGGGTCGTTCGTCCTTAACGCTAAAAATTGTTAATTAGCAACTAGACGCAAGTGCCACCTTGGAGGCTGCATCTGAGGTGCCTCGGCGGGGAAGTCAACAGTTTTGGGGATAAACATCGTCCCGCCAAAAGTTTGCTTTTCTACCAAAAACACTAACTCATTGAATCGAATCTGCAATACGCCTGCAGGCCGGCGGGCTTTGTAGCGGGAAGTGTTGGCTATCATTTCGGTCTTTGCTGGCCCATTTCTTGTTCAACTATGACCTTTTTCAAAACCGCCGTCCGTACCCGTACTGAAACCTTATACAGCTCAAATACAAAAAAATGGTATTGCAGACCTTTTTCACTGCGGCCACTCGTTGACCCGGAACAGAAAATGGTTTGAGGATGAACATCGTCCCCCTAAAATTTTGCTTCGTTATGAAACAAAAATATCAACATGCCTATCTTTTTTCATTTAATTCCACTGCCATAGGACCTGCTCTTCAACAGGATACATTTTTTTATCTCTTCAATCAATTTGCACCCTCAGCGCCCGTGGTTCCTTTCTTTTCGTCTAAAGTATATATGGGTCGAAGCCCGGGGCGCCGCCAAGGCGGCCCCGTGGCACCCCTAGGGGCGTGCCGAGTGGCGCCCCTGGGGCGCCGCCCATATGATTTTTAGCGGGGCGGGGGGCGTCACCAACGGCGCCTGTGTGATTATGCAAATTTTCGACTTTAATGTTAATTATTCATTTCGAGCTTAAGAGCAACGAACACTAGAGCGGAGCTTGCAATAGAACTTTTTCCTTGCACTTCAGAAATGCCTAGTAAACCTAATAGTCAGTCAGTTAATAATGTTGTTAGTAAATTAACTATATTTCAAGTGGAAAACAATTTTTTTTTTAAAAACTTGCGAAAATTGTAGGTGGAATTTTCGAACTTGGGAAAAGTGAGATCTTCGAAAATCGGCGATTTTTGGCGAGATAAATCGATTTTTTTTTCGATATTTTAGTTAAAGCTTGTGAAGTTACTTTGGGAATAATAACGCTTTCTGAAACACTTCTACTATATATTTTTGAGAAAAAAGATCCTTAGAAAAATGGTTCCCCATAAACTCCCCTCCTATATCATGCAAAAGGATCCGGATTCGTCGGGCATTCTTCTTCTTTGATAACAGGCATCAGCAGTCCAACCTCATTCCGATAATAACTTTGAATGTCCTGATTGCATCTCGGTTTCCCCGGCGCCTCCTGGTCCGCCCAAGGCCGACGCCACAGGCGCCATTCAGCACGCCCCTCAGGGGGTGCCTCGGGAGAGCCCCTCTGGCGGCGCCCCCGGCTTCGACCCATATATAGTCTAAAGCATGAGCGACTTCCGGAAAATCTATTTTGGTCTTACTGGCCTGTTTTCATGCAAGATCTTCGTCCCTGGGATTTCCCTGCTTTTTTTTGAAAACTATCGTCTGTAGTTTTGCACTAAATATGCCTAAATACAATCAAAATGGAATTTCACACCTTTTTGGCTGCTGGGACACCTAAGCCGGAGGTAGAATGATTACGGAGTGTACAGCGTCCCGCTAAAAATTTGGCTTTTCTATAAAAGAATTAGTTTGCCTTGTCTTTTTCATTTAAAAGGCCGTTTGCGAGCGACCCGAACAAGGCTTGGCACAGTTTTTTTCGACCCTGTTATTTTGACGCCATCTGTAAGAGCATGGTCGAATTAGTGGGGTGGCACTATTTTGAGAATTTTAACAGTTTAATTTCGGGGTTAAATCGGCCCTTAAAGTTGTCGATGTCAAAAAATTATCTCGAAAGTGACTTGACGGAATTTGCTAAAAATTGGTGTGTATGCCTAATTTTAGACGCTGATCATTTCTTTAATACATCGCGAAACACGAAAATGACCGGAACATAGTTAAATCATGTACTCGAGATGGTTTTCCCGGAATCCATAAAAAACGGCCTTTTCTGCGCTCCATGAAAATAGCGTAGAAAGATGCGCCATATTTTTTTACGTCGATACATGTGTCGCTTACCCGGAAACCAGCTCCCCTCCTCTTGCTACAATTCGTTTTATACGCCAAAAACGCGCCAAAAATGGCCCCCAAAAATACAAAATCTCCAGTTCGGAAAAATAAAGACAGCAGATCGCATCTAGAAGACGAGCTGAAGCGATTGCAAAAAAGAGCAAAAAGAAATTAGCCTTATTTCAATGTCGCGGAATCGAACCCGGACCCTCCGCCTGGGAGCCCCGTGGCGCAATGAGGAGAGCATCGGCGTGCCAATCCGGAGGCGGCGCGGGTTCAATCCCAGCTCCCTCTCAGAAGCCGAATTTCTTTTTGCTCTTTTTTGCAATCGCTTCAGCTCGTCTTCTAGATGCGATCTGCTGTCTTTATTTTTCCGAACTGGAGATTTTGTATTTTTGGGGGCCATTTTTGGCGCGTTTTTGGCGTATAAAACGAATTGTAGCAAGAGGAGGGGAGCTGGTTTCCGGGTAAGCGACACATGTATCGACGTAAAAAAATATGGCGCATCTTTCTACGCTATTTTCATGGAGCGCAGAAAAGGCCGTTTTTTATGGATTCCGGGAAAACCATCTCGAGTACATGATTTAACTATGTTCCGGTCATTTTCGTGTTTCGCGATGTATTAAAGAAATGATCAGCGTCTAAAATTAGGCATACACACCAATTTTTAGCAAATTCCGTCAAGTCACTTTCGAGATAATTTTTTGACATCGGCAACTTTAAGGGCCCATTTAACCCCGAAATTAAACTGTTAAAATTCACAAAATAGTGCCACCCCACTAATTCGACCATGCTCTTTCAGATGGCGTCAAAAAAACAGGGTCGAAAAAAACTGTGCCAAGCCATATTAGGGGCTGTTCGAGTGACTCGCGGATGGCCTTTTAATTCGACTGCCACAAGACCTGCTCTTCAACAGGACACATCGTTTTTATATCTTCTATTAATCTTGACTCTCAGAGCCTGTTCTTCCCGCTCGTGCGTTTTTAATTCCTAAAAGATATAGGCAATGTTATTTTGCGAAAGAAGCATGCTATAATATATATTTTACCTGAGGCCGAAGGGGAGTTGCCGTAACCTCTCCAGCTGCACCAGTCCTTCGAACCGTGATGGGACTCAGAGGACTGACCCTGCTTACTTGTGATTTGGGGAACTAAAGTGTTCCACCAATTGGTTGACCTTCTGACTGGGCCGAGTATTCGACATTCTAAATTTCTCAGGTATCATTTTTATGCAAAACAAAGCAGAAAAAAATTCTATAGCAATTTCTGTAGCAATCCGTACCGGATTAAGCTTAATTTCTGCCGTTGGATCGTGTGGCTGCTGCCGTAGCTGTGGCTTCTCCCATACCCTCCAACGTAACACCGTCGATGCCGCTCCCAAGCATATCGCATACCTGGGCTTCGTCAATGCCAAGCCATGTGGAGCCGAAAGCTTTTTTCTAGAACTCCTAGTTCATATGTTGAGTCTGTAAAATCTTTGCCAACGTGTGTAATGATAACGCAGCAAAGACCAATATTTGCAGTCAATTTTTCGAAGACAATCGGTCGACTTGCTGAGGTTTCCTGAATTCTTGAAAACCGTTTGGAGTCGTTCTTCACCCTACCTCTGTCCACCTGGGCTAGTTGCTTCGTACGTCACATTCGCCCGGGTACCGGTTTTTCAGTTCGTCCACAAGGTAAATTTTCGTTAAATATCTTCTATCAATTTTGTATCGTTAACCAATCCTTCTTCCTGGCGCATTTTCTTTTATTTTCGTCTGATTCGTTAAATATTGCCGCAAAATCGATCCTAATCTTACCTGGTAATCCATTCTCGACTTACTGGCACCTCTGGGTCCATTCTGCCGGATACCGGCAACGTTCGTCGATCTCGGCCCGGCTAAAACATTTTGATAAATGTTTTCAACAGAAAATACCTTTTTTTCGCCCATAATCGTACGTTTCCCTCTCTTTCCATGCGTTTTATATAGCTCTACAGTTGCTTCATCGATTTTTCAAATTATCGTTTTTCTCATTTTCCGTACCGGTGTCCTGGAAATGGTGCAAAGACGGCCAATTGCCCCGACACCTACCTTTCCACCAGATCTGCTAGCCTTCGTCGCAACGCAGCCGAAAATAATCGGATTCTCGAACATGGCGTCAGTTTCAGTACCAACCGGAAATTGATCCAGCGAATATTTTTGCTGGGTTACGAGCGGCTCACTAGCAAAAAAATGATAGAAAGAAAACGTAAAAACAAACCGTTGCTTCGATTTACTTAATTAATAAAGCTGATTGGTTACTTGAAAGCTAACCTACGCGCCTCGTCGCCTCGGCCTTTTTGCCTAAAATCTGGTTGGCTTTCCAAATTCCATTTAATCAACAGTTTTTTTCTCGTTTTGGTACGTTCTTTTTAGGTAGGTGTCATTCTACTGCCTGAAATTCATATTTTTTTGTTTATTCAGCCGTTCTCGGCAAACTAGCAGAAATTATTGAGGCATAGCAATAAACGACAGCGTACTAGTGGCTTCTTTGTAAAATTTGTGAAAAATAATCTCAATTTAGCAAAGTCTTAAAAAAATAGAAAACATTACCCACCATTTTCTAGGAGCCTCCATAAACGTTTATTGTATATTTTCGTCAGATTCCATTAAATAATTTGAAACCATTGGACTCAACGTCAGAAGACTTTTTGGCCTCCATCGACAATAATCTAAAAATCTCCAATAAGAAGTATTGCAAAGCTAATTAATCGATTCTAAACTTCGAAAATTTGCTGACGTTTATATTTCCCTTTTGAAACATTACAATCATTATTTAAAATTAATATGTCTAAAATCATTTGCGTCATTCTATCGCCTAAAATTCATATTTTTCGATTCGGCCGTTATAAGCAAGATAGCATTTGCTTGAGGTCTAGCAACTACAAGTGCAATCCGGCTATTTCATAAGTTTTTTTTTAAAAATTCGAAAGACGTCTTCAGACAGGTCTAAAAATTAGAAAAATGACCCACCGGTTTCTGACACTTCCATACACATTTATAACATCATTTGATCAGTTTCCATAAATCATTTCAAAAAATTTGGGTCGGGCATAGGGTGCCACTTTGGCTTTGTTGCTTTTCCTTTTATTTACTGAAACAGCGCCCAAAACCCGCTTCGCGGGCTTTGGGCGCTGGAATGCGGCCTTTGCATAAGAAATTTGACTTTCCGATAGCTTGGGTCCTTCGGACCCCCCTCCCCCCGGCCGACCACACGCGCTCGTGCAACTTGCAAGAATGAGGAAATTTGTATTTTTTCATATTATGCAAATTAGCCCTCCCGGACCCCCAAAAATCAATAAAACCGGCTTGAACTTTGTAAACTTGTATTTTATCGGGATTCTGAAAGCGCCATCGGAAAGAGGAGGGTCGATTCCCCCGGGTGACGGAGAATTAGGGCATTTTGGACACGGGAAGGCCCTCAAATCGGGCCTCGAAAGTGACATCCACACACACACAGAGATACACTCCAAAATTATATAAGGTAGGATTAATAAAGCTGACTGAATTAATAAGGCGACCTACGAGCCTCGTCGCTTCGGCACTTTTGGATAGAATCCCGTTAGTTTTCCATTTAATTAACATTTTTTTCTCGTTTTGGCAGAACATGAGAACGCGTCATTCTAGTGCCTAAAATTCATATATATTTTTCGATTCGATCGTTCTAAGAAAAATAGCAAAAATAGCAAGAAACTACATAGTACAAAATAGCCATTTTTAGGTTTTCTTTAATTAGAAATTCTTTGATTAATATTCGAAAGAAGGTTAACAAAAGGTCTTGTACATTTTAAAAAAATAATGCACCGCTTTCTCTACAGCGTCCATCAGCATTTGTTGTCTATTTTCATCAGCTTCCATAAGTTAATTGGAAATCTTTGGATTCTGGATCCGACGAGTCATCGGCCTCTATCCACTATACTCTTAAAATCAAATAATAAATATTGCAAAGCTAATTAATCGTTTCTAAATTTCCAAAATTAGCTTACCTTTATTCTTCCATTTTAAATTATTCAAATCATCATTAAAATTAATTGTTCATGCATTCTTCTTATATATTGTTATATATTGTTCATTAAAATCATGCTTCCAAATCAGTAGAATCGAGCGCATAAATTGCACCCGAATTGCGATGGCTTTTTTAGAAAACCGTCAACATGGCAAAATCAACTAAGATGAGGTCACCAAGGCAAACTGGAATGGAAATTAGCAAATTCGAATTATCAAAAAAAAAGTCAAAAAGAGCAAGACTCTAAAAAAGGGTTAAAAAGCGACGCCAAGAATAGGCGAGCTCATTCCAGATATTTTTCAATTAAAAGAAGGTTTTAGACGGGTACATCTTTATTTTTGCATTAATCTGCGGCAATATGGGATCTAAGCGGTATTGATCGTATACTCTGGGCCGTTGAATAACGGAGCATGGTTCAAGTTGTGGACACCCGGCATGGTCTTGGGTCGGAGCTGTCCAATACATATATTTACATCGGATACCCGCTATTCAGCACCATTGCCTGAAATCGAAAGTATTAGCTATCAGCAACAGGGTGTCCCAGTAAAAAGCAGCGCCTTCCAACTCGACTTCACCCACTTCACTCGCAGAAGTATCGGATCGGACTGATAGTTACACCATTCGAAAGCTCTTAAAATAGCCTGTTTGCCACAATCTTCAAAACCGTTTTTATGTAAACGCGCCATTGTAACGACTTTCAAAACAATACGGAGCGGCTTCTACATCTAATTTAGATGACGTAATTAACGTCTATGTACGGTTATTTTGCTTCAGAAACTTGAGGCATCTTAGCTTGCATGTAGGCCCAAAAAATAGCAAAATGTTAGAAACGGTTTGTAAGGTGTCGCGTCTAAATAAAAACATGGTTTTCAAGCGCGTTGTAAACTGGCTGTTTCAAGGGGGTTGGATGGTATAACTATGACTACGATCCGATACTTCTGCGTCGAGTTAGATGGATGTTTTTTATTGGGACACCATTCGGCACAGCTGACCGTCATATCCAGCTCTTCAGACGTCATCCAGTGTGGCTTGACAGTCGCGTCCTATCAACACCCGGCGTCAACCACATCCACAAGATAGCAAGCTCCACATTGATATTCCTCACATTCTGTCTCGAGTCAGAAGCCGTGTTTTATTGAGTAAGTCTGTAAACCCCGTAATTCTCCATCCGTCCCTTCATTCAAACTTATACAAGCCCTGCTTTTTGGGAGTTGTCGGCAAAACCTGACGAGACCTAGCTCAATCGATAGAGAACTCGATTCTGAACAAGACTCCGTTGTTCCTTTTTGCTGAATGGCTACCCCTAAGTTTAGAAATGTAAAAAACTAGGAGCCGTCCCTGACCAGGGGTGCCCTTTAAGCAAAAAGAGAGGTTTTCGGGTGCAGTTTTAAGATTTTATAAAATCAGGGATAGCCATTCCGCAAAACAGGACAGCGGAGTCTTGCCAGAATCGAATTTTCTATCGAATGAGCTAGGTCTCGTATAATCATTAAAAAAATTGAAGCCTGGCTTCACAATTAGTCCGTCTACTAAAGTTCACAGTCCAAAGGGGATCTTCATCTTTCAGCTATCTACTAAACATTATATACCCTAGCGTGCCTTTCGGAGGAATTGTAGCAGCATTTCATCCACATCAGTCATTCTTTTGGCAAATTCCGAGGTGAGATGGCCGATAATATGTTCTTCCTCGTTATCAGCGGGATCATCAAGGTTCTAAAAAGGGTCAATTTTGATGATTTGAGGAAACAAGACACTTACCTCAAATTTTTATTTCTGCTCATTGTGAGTCGAGTCGGAAGCCGAGTGGATACTTTTGACCTAAAAAATACTGTATTTAAGTAGTTATTGCATCAAACCTAATATAAACCAAGCCCACCATATAATCATTTTTTGTCTTGGAACTTCGGCCAGATACTCGCCGACAATTGCGTTCGCCGTGCCAGCGAGCCCACTTTACGTATCGACACCACGACGCAAGTCGTCGCTCGAGAGGCGTGTCGTACTACTCCAAAATTTAAGCGCTGTATTTTAGCTGTATGTATCCACGACCCTGAGCGTCCACTAAAATCAGGCGTCTGGTTAAATAAAATTTGACGTTTGGTTTTTCCGCTAGCCAAATTCCTGCTAATCCGGTAATTCTTCTTTGTTTCGCCGAAAATTTTGGCACAGAAAGTTTCGATCGATTTTAAATTCTGCAAAAACGCGGCGAATGCGATTTTAAATGAGCGCCGAAATTTTAAACCGATTGATACAGTAATTTTCGATTTATCGTAAAAATACGACCCCGGGGTAAAATAGCCGACCTGCAGGTTTGTGCTGTACAGTCGAGCTTCACCTGCGGGGAGCAGGGCAAGGCAGCAGGTAAGCACAAATCTTCACAACGTTCAACAACGGCGTTTTGGACCATTTTACGTTTTCCAATAATTTAAGGAGCAGTAGGTTTGCAAATTTCCTTCCAAAATATTGCCAATATTTGCTTCTTGCCGAGGGCCGGCCGTTCCTTTTCACATCGATGGCCCCGTGTTACATTCCGAATTTCTTATTTTCCTTATTCAATTTTATTTAGCACTTCCATTTCATTGCAAAATACAGCTTTCAATAATACTTGAGTAGCGGTTGTTCATACTACGAATTCGTAGTCGTAAAATTCTGATAGTAGCAATCCGAATGTAGCCTAATTTTTGGGAGAGGACCATCAATTTCGGACCTTCTTTGTCTCGTCTTCCGTCCAATTCCGCGTCAATACAAACTATCAAATATTTGCGGCTTTGTATTATTTTTAAATACAAGCTTTTCTGGTCTTCTCGCCAAAATTTACATTCTTCTTGTCACCGATTCGGTACGTCGGGGTATTTGGCGTCCGGGCTTTTCGAAGCAAACCGTGCAGAATTTTTGGGTTGCAACGGTTGGCCTAGTGCCGTATAAACTTTTCAATCCAATTTTTTGGAATCTTCTTGCCGAAATTTAAATTATTTTAGCCCTCGAAGTACAGGACCTTTGAGTATTTGGCGGTCGGGTTTTTCGGAAAAAATCCGTGCAACGTTTTTAATTTGCCGCTGCTTCACTTATGGATGTATAAAATTTTTTTCTCCAATTTTTGGACTCTTTTTTTGTGAACTTTACATTGCCCCGAGTCTTGTCGGCCTTGTCGTGGCATGCCCACCATGTTTTTCCGAAAAAAAATGTTTGAATTTGACACGTTGTCGTTGTGCCATTTTTCTATTAATTTTTTCATCTTCGGTTTGACTAATTTGGCTTATTCTTGTTCAGCATCTTGGATACCTTTTCGGGTTTTCTTTTATCTCTCTTTCTCTCTCTCTCTCTCTCTCACTTTCTCGCTGGCCCACACCCTAAAACCTCGGAAAAGTGACAAAAAATTTCAACGAACCAGGCTTGCTATCATTTGTCGATTTCCAGGTCGTCGAGGTCGAAAACCCGGAGCGTCCTTTTTAAAATTGTTATTCAAATTTTATTTCCCTCCCAATCCTTTTTTAAAATTTGAATCTGACCTCATAAGATCGTTTTATTAGTTCCTCATATCTATTAATATCTATCAGCCCGTTTGCATCGCAACTTGGTAGTTTTTGACCATCCCACTTTGCAGGCCATTGAGCTCTTCATACATGCTAAAATGTATAAAAGTATAAAAATTATCAAACATGGACCTACCTTTATAATTTCATTTTAAATAGTTTCATCATTATTTAAAACTCATTTGCTCGAAATTAAATTCAACAGCATTAGAATCGAGCACAAAGAGCACTAGATTTTGAGACGGTTTTTTTTTTAGAAAACCGTCAGCATGGAGAAATCACCCAAAATGAGGCCACCGAGGTAAGCTGCAATTTTGATGAAATAATACCAAAAAGGCGCTAAAACACGCATATAAAATTGGAATAAAGCAACACCATTATTAGGCAAGCTCATTCGAGATATTTTAATTGAATTCAGCACCAAGACATGAAAAATGATTTATTCTCATTTTGTTGATAGGACGATGTATAAACTTTTGATGTATGATGAAGAACGAGGACTAATTTGGCGGATTCTAAGATATCCGGACTAGATTCCAGCCATTTTTTTTGCCGGAGCACTAGCCAGTTTACCGGAACGAGCGGTCCATCTGTGTCTTTGAGCCAGACGATTCGCGTAGCGTCGCGATCTTCCTCTTTGAGCCGTACGGTTCCGTACGACTTGGATGCCCTTTTGGCGGCTGTACGATTTCGGTCGTGTTCACAAAAACTACAGGATTCATTTCACTTTCGATACGGCATTTCCTCTCGATTTCTAATTAATCCTGTCGTAGCAATGCCTTCCTTAGTTCGCCAAGCTTTTCAGGCAATTTTGTCGAGGTTAGCCTTGCATCCAGACACGTTCATGTTTCCATTTTAATTGTTTTCATCTCTGGTCCAGTAACTTGCGTCGTTCAGTGTAGGGAATGTCGTTGAACATCTGAATGGCATTGATCCCATTATCCGGCTTGGTCTGAAGCTGATCCAGGCAACATTTTGGCCTCGTTCGTTGAATTTTAATGCGCGCAGTAAAACAAATGCTCAATAAAAGGTTAACAAATCGGTCGACTCGACGGCGCGGGACAACGTGGGCCTAGTATTCTAAAGAATATTGATCGAACAAATAATTAAATTACTTTGATCTCCGGAAGGGCCCGCTTGGTCCTGGTTGGTTGGTCCTCGTCCCTGGTTGCGTTTGCTTTCCTCGTAGAATCGGTTGTCCTCCTCCCATTTCCGGGTGCCAGGCCATCTCTCGGGCACCCGATCAGTCATCAGTAACCTAAATTAAAAGTTTTGATTTGTTTTTGGCTATAAATTGCCCGACAGAGAGCAGAGCGGCTTCTAACAAGCCTGGGGATTTTGGGTCAAAAAAAAATCATTTTTCAATTTGTCGAAATTCCCCTCCATCTACCGTATCTTGGCGGCCCGTTATCCTACCGGGTTGTAAAGTATACCAAAATACTCGCCAGAGCAAGGCGAACATTTTGGACAAGGCACCTGTACGATGACGGGCGGCCGAGATACAAAAGTGGGGGGGTAAATTGCAGTCTACCATATTTTTATCTCAAATTGTCTAAGGTTCTTATCCTCAACATTAAAAAACACTTTAAAAACGCAGTAGCTATTAATTTGATGAATTTAATAAAAAAATTAAATAGCAATTTAAATAAGAACTTTTTGAGAGAAAATCTAAACCGCGAAGATTAACGTTTTAAACTTTTGTTTTTGGTTCTAAACAGGATGCAAAAGACTCTTGCACACAATTTGAAAAAGTGAAATTCTTACTCGTAACAGGCTGAGCTCACTCTTCTGAGCTCCCGGTTTCGCTCGTACGTGGCGTTGTCCATGTCGGTGCGAGCCTAAATGCGGGGTAATGCTACAACTTAGAAACTGACGATGTTTCTCTCAACCGCCAGGTTCCAGTTGTGCTCCTTCGAGTCCTCGAGCATCGTCTTGGCCGCTGCTATTTCCTTGTCCTGCCAGTTTATAAATTAAGAATAGAACGTGGAGGCTACGGTTCACTTCACTTCGCTGAATTTTTTCGTTTTAGTTTTCATATTCTATTTTGATTAAAGAACGCAAAAAAATTGGGCTAACCTTGGCAAAATTTTTCCATAATAACTTTTTCCAATATTGTCTTCAAACAAGCAGGCGTCCCGAAGATTTCTCTAAAATTGCTACTTAGGCTGATTTCTAAATTGGTTTTCGCTACAAACCTTTTTCTGCCGTTAACATGTTCGGTAATAAATGTTTTCCCAGAAGTAACCACGTCGTCTCGAGCTTCCGATGGTATTGGCCAGATTTTCCTTTTTATCGTATCGTATCGTATTGGCAAGGCTTTGATCCTGTAATTTCGTTTCTGCTGTTAAAATTTGAATCTTCACCTCATCAGGCCGTTTTATCAGTTTTGCGTATTCATGAATCAACATGTGACAGTCTTTTCATCGATTTCGACGTTTTTGGCCACTCCACTTTGCGGACCATTGGGATCTTCATCTTCATAAATGCTAAAATTCTATTTATTTAAAAGTATAAAACATAGACCTACCCCTATAATTTCATTTAAAACGGTTTCACCATTATTTAAAATGCATTCGCTCAAAATTAAATTCAACAGCAGTATAATCGAGCACAAAAATTGCATTCGATTTTCGACGGTTTTATTAGAAAACCGTCAGCATGGAGAAATTACCCAAGATGAGGTCACCGAGGTAACCTGGAATTGTGATTAGAAAAAGCCAAAAAAGGCGCTAAAATGTACATAAATAAATTATAAGCAAGACCATCATTTGGCAAGCTCAATGCAGATATTTACGTTTAATTAAACGGAAAAACTAGAAAAATTGTTTATTACGACAAATTATTGGCTTGGTCCCGCCGATTTTGCTCAGCCATGATGCTAATCGGCTCGGTAATGGGCTTTTTCTAAATGCTATAATTAATTGAAGAGCCAGTAAGTACCAAATTTCTACCGGTCATTTACCTTGCATTCCCATCCATCTTCCGTAGAAAGCCACAAAGTCGGCATAGATACGATCAAAATGCAATTTCCGACCCCTGACATTTTTGCTGCACCGTCCGGAAATTCAAAGTTTTTTGGGATCTAAAAATCCTCGTCAAAATTTCGTTTTGTTTTTAAGGAAATAACTTGCCTTTTTTGTGCTGCGTCTGCTGAAGCAAGCTGGCGGAAAAAGGCGGATCGGCGTAGATTTCCTTCCATCATTCTGCTGTGCAACTAGTTGGCGGTGGTGCGGATGTGGCGTTTGATCATGCTCTGATCAGACGCAATTCTTCCGAAAAGGTCTGATTTAAAGGAAAAACCTGGCCTTACGAATAGGTACCGGCTAATTTTTGTAGGCTAGGCTCGGGGTGCGCTGCAGCTAACCTCCTTCACGATGAGGTCAGAACTTCGTTGTGGGCTTCACGTCAGGCTATTCCGTCTATTCAGATATAATTATATAAAAGGAAATTAGTTACCAACCTAGAAGTAACAAGAAGTTTTACAGCCCGAGCTCAATCCATCGGTCGTTATGTTGTTCTGCTCGAATTCAAAAGAAATATAACCAGCCATCATTTTCAACTCAGACGCTGACATTTTATTGTGACTTTGCCCTAAAAACAATTACGATAATTACGAAGAAATAAATATTTTACTGCATGAAAGAATTGGACCCACCAATCCTTCTATTCTTCTTTGTCGATGTCCCTCCAGACCTTCGGTCGATGAGATTTCTTCTACTGATGGGACTTGCCGTCTGATTGCTGATCTCATCCTACTGTCTCCTGTTAATGCCATTATATAGAGCAAAAAATCAAAAAGACCTAAGAATTTTTTTCAAAAAGATACGTTTTAGAAAATCGACGATCTTAGAAAATATCGTCCATAGCTTTTAAGCAGAGATTCAACAATAAATCCTAAAGTTTTGAATCTTAGAGTTTTTAGAGTCTTAGAAATTGAGAAAAATCGTCTTAAAGCGTACCTCCAGTCGCCGTTTAAATATAATCAATTTTTTGAAGTGCTCCGCAAATTGTTGTATAGTTCATTTTTGCAGACGGTCGATTTTATTCTGAAATTTAAATTCAATTTAAAATCACCAAATTTTAGGCATACCCTCTTTAATTCAATTTAAATATTTATATCGTAATTTAAAAATTAGGTGCTTAGCGCATCATAGAAAACGGTACAAGCGAGCACAACGTTGCACTCGAACTTCAGCCGGTTTTGTTAGAAAACCGACGCCATGGAAAAATCACCCAAGATGAGGCCACCGGGGTGAGCTGCAAGAGAAAGTAGAAAATGCCAAAAAAACTCTAAAAAATCAAAATCAAAAGCAACACCATGATTAGGCAAGCTCATTACAGATATTTGAATTTAATTCAACACCAAAACTAGCAAAATTCTTTATTACGACAAATTATTGGATTGGCCCTTCGATTCCGGTCATTCATCCGCTGATCTCGCTCGGTACCGGACTGACTCCAGCTGCGTTCTCTTTTCTAAATGTAAATAACTAATTAAGGCATCAAATTTACAAAATTTATACGGTCATTTTTGTACAAAAATAAATAAAATAACCTGTTCTTCATCTACGCTTTCTTCCACAAGAGCTATTCTTCGACAAAATACCAACCTGCATGTCCCATTCGCATTACATCGTTATTTCCCTTTTAAATCATCCTAATTAACGTCACTTCGCTACAAATAGTAGCTCGTTGCTAAACACTTCTATCTAAAGTTGCATATATTTTTTCGGCGACTAAAAAACCCTGGCTGGTTGACGGATGTACTGTATCAACACTGGCCTTTGACATTACCCATTCATGGCAATATATTTCGGAGGCTCCGTAGGCCATCATATTTGCCGGGTGGCGATTTTTTTTACCTGAAGAATACAATAAAATCCGCCCGGACCCTCGAATATAGTTATTAAAATTATCTTTGAAAACGTAGCTTACCTTGAAAATTCCATTTAAAAGTTGTCAGTGGTGATATTATGGCAAGTTCAATACCCGTGCTCCTGTTTTGCCTGGCAGATCGCTTTCCCCGAAGCGCGTTTCCCGTCGATTCCTCGAGTGCTGTGAGCACAACATTAATTTCGCTCTCATGCATCGACCATATCGAGTAGTCGAGCGCGTTTAGATCAGGGGAATCGTAGGAAATGACTGAATAAAAAAATTAGCTTTGAATATTTTCGGGATACCTTCAGTCACCATTCAATATAAATTATCCTTTTACAAAAGCTCCTTTGCAAATTTTTGTTTTATGATCCGATCGGTTTTATTCTGAAATTTAAATTTAATTTAAAATCATAAATTTTAAGTCATACCTTCATAATTTCCATTTAAAATGTTTTATGTAAAAATTTAAAAATTAGGTGCTTAGAGCATCATAGTAAGCGGTAGGATCTAGCGCAAAACTTTAGCCGGTTTTATTAGAAAACCGACAGCATGGAAAAATCACCCAAGATGAGATCACCGAGGTGAGCTGGAATAAAAATTAGAAAATTCCAAAAAACGCTAAAATATATACAAAAAGATTAGAAGCAACACCATTAATAGGCAAGATCATTTCCGATATCTTAATTTAATCCAAGACAAAAATAGAAAAAACATTTATTACGACAAATTATTGGATTGGCTCTTGAATTCTGCTCGATCATCCGCTGATCTCGCTCGGTACTGGACTGACGCCAGCTTCGTTTTCTTTCTAAATAAAAAATTAATCAATGTATCAAAAAAATTCGGAAGAAGTATGTAATTTACAAAAAATTTTTACGATGATTTTCCGTACCAAAACGAACTAGCCTTTTCTTTTCACCTACGCCTCTTCACGTTTTCACCAATTTGTAGACGGGATAGTTCTGCCTGCACCTCGCATTACATCGTTATTTCAATTTTAAATCATTCCAATTACCGTTGCACATCTTGACGTTGCTGAACACTTTTATCTAAAGCTGCCTCTAATTTGCCAGAAACCAGACAATACCCTGAATTTGTTGACGGAGGAATTGTGGCAACACTTGTCCTCGACATGACCCATTTATCGCGATTATTTCCGAGTTGTCGTGGGTCATCATTATGTTTTCGTCAGTATCGTCCCAGATCAACATCCGCAGCCTAAACCGGCTAACTCCTTGGAACCAGAAAAATAAACCTTATATTTGGCCAAGTCATTGAGCGTTTCGACGTAAGCTAATAGTAAGTAGAGACTTTTTACCTGGAACATACGTTAAAAATTCGGGTTAGAGTGCAGTTTACCCCCCCCAGCCCAGCTCCTCAGCCATACGTCCTATTAATGCGCCGAGTCTCTCAAAATGTTCGCCGTGGTCGAAAACCCCTGGAAAAGTTGTTTACTTGCGCCAAAAATTGTTAAAAAATTTTTTATAAGAATTATAAGTCTGGGTTTTCTTTAGTTAATTTTTGCTGTTCCAAAGTGAGTTTTCGTATCTCGGCTATCTTTAGTCGTACAGAGCTGTCAATGGTACCAAAATGTAGCTCTTGCTCTGCAGAATAAGCCTACAGTACGCTTGGGTCGAAAAAAATAGCGGAAAACAGAAATATTTGAGTTTTTGACTCCTGGTACATTGATGCATAGCGGCTTAATCTTTTCAACTTTCAAAATTTTGTAAAAAATTTTCTGACAATTTTTGGCGCAAGTAAACAACTTGTCCAGAGGTTTTCGACCACGGCGAACATTTTGAGATACTCGGCACATTAATAGGACGTATGACTGAGGAGCTGGGCTGGGGGGTAAACTGCACTTAAGCCAAAATTCGCTCCAAGAGCCCCGCATACGGTTAAAACTGGCTTTGCAAATGTGGCTCATTTTCAAAATTTCATTTCAAAGCTGTTGCTGGTGATATGATGTCAAGCTACGTTGCGTCAAACTTAGGTGGTGGTTGTAAAAATTTGAATCGACGTATCGTAGTCCGGCTTCCTATTTGGCCTGCCGTAGCGCGTTCTCAAAGTGCCTTTTTCGGTCGTCGCTTTTCCGCTCTCGTGCATCGACACATGGAGTAATCCATCGCGTTTAGGTCCGGGGAACCGAAGGGGGTCTCTGAAAATACAGGGCTTCAGCGACCTTGAAATTTTTCGGGATACCTCCAATTGCCATTAAAATATCAATAATTCTATTGATGGTGTCCTTGAGATGCTCGCAGATTCGTCATTGCCAACGAAATACTGAAATTTAAAATAGATTTAAAATCATCGAATCTTCTTCATACCTTCATAATTTCCACTTTAACGATGTTATATCATAATTAAAAATTAGCTGCTTAGATTATCATCTAAAGCAGTAGCATTCGACGCAAAAATGGCACTCGAATTTTAGCCGGTTTATTAGAAAACCGGGAGCATGGAAAAATCACCCAAGATGAGGTCACCGAGATGAACTGAAATGCAGATTAGAAAATGCCAAAAAACCTTAAAAAGAGCAGAGGCAACGCCATTATTAGGCAAGCTCATTCGAGATATTTCAATTCAAGTCAAAACAAAGAATAGAAAAACTATTTATTGATCTGCTCCTTTTACTAGAAAGAGTTCCAGTCGGGCACATCTAGATCCAGACACTCCGGAAACCGAAAGTGATAACCGGGACCTAAACACGTGTACTACACTTCTATCTAAAGTTGCTTACATGTTTGCATCTAGGTGCTTTTGTAGTATTGCCTTTCGACCACACGCATTCCTGACAAAGGTTTCCGAGGTGCTGTAGATATATTCCTCAGTATCGTCCCGATTCCGATTTATACCCTAAACCTGCTAACTCCTGTAACCGGAAAAATAAACCCTATGTCTGGCGGTTCATTGAGCGCAACGACGGAGGCGACGTGGAGACTTTTTACCTGCAAATACGTTAAAAATTCGCTCCAAGAGCCTCGCATATGATTCAAGTTGGGTTTGCAAATGTAGTTTACCTTCAAAATTATATTTCAAAGGTGTTGGTGGTCAGAACATGTAATGTCCCATTGCTGATAGTTTGAGCAGCAGCACAATGTTTGGGATATTAGGCCTGCCACGGCGCTGTCTCGAAGCGCCTTTTTCCTCGTATCGCCAGAGCTGAGGAGCACAAGTTTAATTTCGCTCTCATGCATCGACCAGATGGAGTAATCAAGCGCGTTTAGGTCAGGGGAATTCGGAGGCGATCTCGGAAAATGAAGGTCTGCAACGTTACGTTTCTGGACTATTTAGGGGAAACGGGTATGGCAAATGACTAACTAAATAAAAATCACTTTTATAATATGTTCGACGATTTTTAGAAAACTAAAAACTGATGAAATTACGATAAAAGTTTTCAAAAATGTTAGAGTTTTTCATAAAAAATCTATGAAAAATGACGAAAAAGCCAAAATTTCCGAATTTATACATTTTTTATATTAGTACTCTGGTGGTGGATAAGAGGCCAGTAATTTAATATTTACCATGCAGTCTTGTAGTCGAAGATCCTCATTGCTTAAGATCATCTTCTTCTTCCTCCAGAGAGCCTCCAACCCGTTAATACACACATCAAAACTTTGGTGTGTCCATGCAACGGCCGCCATTATCCATTACGACTATATGCCCGAAGCAATTGCCGCACCCTGAAATCTCAATGATTCATACAGGAAAACAACCTTACATAATTTTTGCATAACATATGTCATGTAAATTTTCCCAATATATTGTCACCATCAGCACAAGAGCGTCTCTGAATTTACAAATTCAATTTAGGAACGGAAAATCTTGGATACCTTTACATTTCCATCCTAAAATAGTTTAAATAGTCAATTTAAATTATTCTGCTTAGAACATGAAATTGAAAGCATTAGAATCGAGTGCAGAAGTTGCCTCCGATTTTGGAAAACGGTTTTCTTAGAAAACCGACGCCATGGAAAAATCACCCTAGGTGAGGTCACCGTAGTCACCTGAAAAAGTTAAAATCGTGAATTTAATAGATTTTCCAGATTCCTAAGCCGGAAAAATTAGAGTCGAGACAGACCTGGACACTCCAAAAGCGATGATCTAAAAATATTTTGAAAAATACAAAAATCAAGTGAAAATCGACATTTTTAGTCAATTCAATACCGCCAATAAATAAACTTTTTATTTTTCCCGTAGTATATAATGTATATAATATTTTTTGCTTAGGTTTTTGCTGTTGCTCTGGTATATGTCGTGGCTTTGAGGACGATGACGATGTCCCACTGTCTTTCCCTCGGCCCTTTCCACGGACGTGCAGCGGGGTCGCTAATGAGCATCGCTTCCATGATTATAGTATGTTATGGTCCATAGTTGCTCGGCCTGGAAGTTTCGGAGCAGGGTTTTGGAAGATTTGCGTCCTGAGTCGCGCCTCCTCTTGATTTTGAGCGTTCCCCTGGGCGAGTCGTTCTGCGCGGCTATCCAGGATGATGAACGTCGCCAGAGACTGGTCTCCCGGGCTCCATGGATTCATTATGGTGAAGAGTGTCCGGTTTTTTGGGCAGAGCGACGTGTTGTTTCGATCCTTATAGAAGACGTGTTTGGCAAGGTCCATGAGGCCTCGTTGGCATTTCCAGGATAAGGCAACTTGGGGGACTCGGGTGGAGTTGAGCATGATGGCCAAAGCCGGGCGCATGAACTAGCCGTACATTGTTGAGATGTCGGGTGTCAGGCGGCTGATGTTCCCGATGAGGTATATGTTTGTCAACTAGAAGGGTGGCGTCATCGAGTGCGGACGTATACAAAGAAGAGGCACTCACTCAAATAAAAAACTCATGAGTCGGATGCGTGGGTATAGTTATGAAACTCACACTAAAGTCGATCTATGGCCTCAAGATCAATGGGCGCTTGTCCAAAATCTGCGTGAATCTTCGGAGCTTCATGAATATGTTTTCGTAGATGCTCCTATATGGCCGGGTGCAAGGGAATGTCATCTGCAAATCGTGCACGATTTTAATGAATGATTTTACAGACAAGCTAGCGAACCAACCTTCCAGAATTTGCCATAAAATAATTCCATTTAAATTTGTCCAATAATTTTCCACCATAAGAGCAAAATCGGCTCTGAATTTCCAAATTTATTCTAAGAAAAGAAAAATCTTAGGATACCTTCACGTTTCCATCTTAAATAGCTTTTTAATCAGCATCGGCGAATCCGATGACAATCAAACCATATCGCGCGCTCGTAATCGCTACGCATGCGCGGTTGGGGCAGACGAGGAAATGGCCGATGTTGCCTCGGGTCGTCTTGCTGGTGAGGACGCTGGCGGCGTTGCACTGTCTTCCCTGGGCCTTCATTGCGGCGAAAAGCGCATTCTTGTTTTTCGGATTATTGAGTCGTTCCTGATAGAAGGTCTGGTTGGCGATGTCCATGTCGTCGACTAGCTGACCCGCCCGCCACAGGCCATCTTTTTCCATAAAATTTTGCCACGCAAATCTCTTCACTATTTTGTGACCATTGCGCAGCAGCGGCTCTGAATTTTCGAATGAAATTTAAGAACAAAAATCTTAAAATACCTTTACTTTTTCTTCTTGAATGGAATAGTTAAAATCAACATTAAAAATTATTCTGCTTGTAATATCATTTTCAAAACATTGCAATCGAGTAGGAAATTGCACTCGATTGTTAGACGGTTTTATTAGAAAACCGTCATCGTGGAAAAATCACCCAAGCTGAGGTCGCCAGGGCGAGCTGGAAAAATTAGGTTTGATCAGAATTTTTTTGGAAAGTCTGAAATTTAGAAAACTATGACAAGCTATATTTCATGCCATCTAGAACCCCAAAATCTGAAAAGTGAATTCAAAGAATGGAGGAATCAAGTGAAAATCAACACTTTTAGTAAATTCAAAACCGCCAATAAATATAATTCTTTTATTATTCGCTTAGTGTCCAGTTTTTATAATTTAATTTCGCTCCTCATCTGGTATACATCGTGGCTCCGAACTAAAATTTGATTAAAATTTGATAAATGTAAAATGGTACCTTTTAAACACAATAATAACGGAATCTAAGGCTAGTTCCGTCGCCGATGACCAATTTGCGTGATATCATCGTCCGTATCGTCACTGTCGTACTACATAAATGAGATTTGATATATTTATTGGCAAAATAATGATTCCAAACTGCGTCGCTTCTTGTGCAGACTTACCTCGTTGCCGTTTTTTCGATCTTATCCCCTTTCGCGGTTCCATATTCCTGGGTAGTAGATAGATAGTTGCAATAAATTTGCTTTGCTCGATGGCGTGTGCATGGTGTAGGCTTCTTTGTGAATCCTCAAAATGGTTCGTTAACCGATTTTCCGGAAAGATTCATTCATCTCTCTCTCACTCTCTCTCTCTCTCTCTCTCTCTCTCTCTCTCTCTCTCTCTCTCCCTCTCTCTCATCTCTGTCTCTCTCTGCTCTTTCGCTCTCTCTTTCGCTCTCTTCTCTCTCAGCTCTCTGTCTTTCTCTGTTCTCTCTCTGTCTCTCCCTATCTCTCTCTCTCTTTCCCTCTCTCTCTCTCTTCATCTCTGTCTCTCTCGCTCTTTCAGCTCTCTCTTTCGCTCTCTCTTTCTCTCTCTCTCTCTGTCTTTCTGTCTCTCTCTCTCTCTCTCTCTGTCTCTCCCTATCTCTCTCTCTCTTTCCCTCTCTCTCTCTCTCATCTCTGTCTCTCTCTCGCTCTTTCGCTCTCTCTTTCGCTCTCTCTTTCTCTCTCTCTCTGTCTTTCTCTGTCTCTCTCTCTCTCTGTCTCTCCCTATCTCTCTCTCTCTTTCGCTGTAACACTTTCCCTCTTCCCTCACTTTTGGCTATCTCGAGCCTTGGAAAGTTAAGATACCTGAACTCTATTTTATTACATTCCACCGACTGACTTCACTAGCTCTCAATAGCCAAAGTAGCTAGCTTGAAATCCGTTCGGTTCTTGAATCGGTTAACATTTCATTTCCTAAGCGAATCCATTCTGCCTAAAATTTCTTATTCAATCGTTAATTTTTGTTTATTTAAACTGCAAGCTATAAAATAACCACAAACGGTTTAATTTTTTCTAGATTAACGAGCTTACCAGAATTTAGCGGCTTCCCCTATCTCAAAATTGGTAAATTCCATCCAAAGTTGAAATCGATTTAAGCCGTCGTTTTTCCTTTGGCCTATTCCATCTGAGGCAATCCCTTTGAAGCCGGAAAAGTTTAATTTATAATTTTTTTCCAAAAGCTGAATAATATTGCGTGGATTTTTAACTCTACTTTTAAAAATCAACCAATTTTCAAAAACCAAAATTTGGTAGTTTTTCTTTCAAAACAGGAAATTTCAACAAAGAATTCGATAGTTAAATTAGCATCCAGTTTCAACATTGATTTATCCATTTTTACAATACGAACCATCTTCTTGCCAAGCAATTTTTTCGCAAAAATATATCTGTAAAGAAGAGTGGATTTTTCCTAGTTAGACCATTCGTTCTATTTCCGTTGTGTAACTGAATAGACCCCGACGTTATGTGGTCTAGTCGATAAGATGGACCCAGTCATTTTGAAAGTTTATTTTCTTCGAGATTAAGTTTGATATTATTTTATTTTTTCTGCGTATCTCAAAAAATACTAATAAATACATACTATTTAAATACAATTAATACTAATACGTTAAAAATTAATTTAATTAACTCACTAACCTTTTCCCATTTTCCACAAATCTATGCTTAAAATAAATTCCTCAATAATCCATTTCTCCTCAAAATATCGAATCTTCTAGTAGATTCTCTGGGATTCGCGCGATTTTTGTATAGATCGCTCAAAACATATTTCTCCTGAAATTGTTAGATTTATGCTTTGTATTGCGTTTGTCGAAGATACCTTTTTCAGTTCCACATCTCTGTGGTTACGAGGCATAACTTTATCTTTCGATTTTTTTTGTCTGCATCCAATCATCGATTTGCTCTAAATGCTCTAAACTTGACTTTAGCTATAAATAGGAAACTGGTCTTTTGAATACAAATTAACGATAAAAACTAGTATTGAATTGCCCAGTGGTTAGCAACAGCACGCTTTTTCTTTGGGAAAATGAATGGAACTTTTACCAACAAGAATTATCGGAAATCCAAGCCCAAAAAATCCATCGACATGACTTGCCTGTACCTTTAAAAGATGCTGTTAAAAACTGTGGCCCCGTCGGGTAGGCTCACAGTGATATTATTCCCCTTATATGTATTACTGTTATGTTATACTATTAGACGTACCGTACGGTTGCGATTTATTCCTATTACAATAAGATAAATAAGAAATATATACTTAATATAGTATGGTGGTTCTCATTGTCCTGTTGGACGAGGGGGTGAGACCGGCGGACTGATAGGAAAAAGCCTGTCGTGCCAGCCCAGAGAGCACTTTAAATAATCTAGGCGGGGAGGGGAAATAACGAGCTGCTCGCCCAGGGTGCGACAAACCAACCATTTTTATTAAAAAATTATCATTAAATTTCGACTAGCCAGTACATGGGTACCTTGACTGGTTCCCTGAAATTCATCTGATTTGTTAGCTAAAAAACGTGAAAAAATAGCAAATACGGTAAGAAATAAAACTTACAAATCATTCTTTTAAATATAAATACAATGTTGGAAGACACACACCTTACAGCGGCTAAAAATTCGAGATTGTAATGATAAAATAAACCCATAAAAACGATGGGAAATACGAACCATTTCCCACTAAGCCAAATTTCGTAATCTAGCGCATTGACATTTTCAGCCGGATCAATAAAATCATTATATTTTGGGTCGCTAAAATCCATATGATTTGTAGATAAAAACATCCGCTTAAATAAAAAAGTATCTTTGGATGTAAAACTTACAATAAAAATTTTTTGAAATTGTGATTCGCATATGTTTATTATTCCGAACTCTTTCGACTCCTCGAACATGTTCGAGTCCGAGTTATAGTAATATCGCGTAGTTCATCCCAAGCTTGGCTGAGAACTAAAAATGTTGATGTGTGATTGGTTTAAAGGGCCAGGAAAACAATTACTATGACGTTTTCCCGTCTATGGATTTGCTAAAGATTTTTGGAGCTCCGTGGGACCCCACGCACACGTCAATCTTCGTTGAGTAATGGATTACGAGCCCTTTTTCGTTGGTAAAGTCAAGTGCGTGAGTGTCACGGTGCGGCAAGAATATCGCAAAGCCGAGAGCCAGAAAAATCCATAGCTATGTCTCGCCTGTTTTTAAAAAAAATCGATTTTTAAAAAAACCAACCATTTTCGATAAAAATTACCATTAAATTTCGACCACTAAATCCATCGGTACCTTGACTAGTTGTCTGAAAGTCATCTGATTTTTTAGATGCGAAACGTGCAAAACAAATCGAAAATACGGAAAGAAATAAAAACGATTCCCTATCACCTGTTTGAAAATCATCTATTCGAAAAGGCGGAAAGCCGGAAACAGTCTAGAAAATTTTTTAAATTGCGAGGAGCCGAAGTTTCTATAACTTGTTGAAAGTGGAAGGTCCGGAATACTTAAAGGAACTTCGAAGGTGTGTTTTTGGAGTAATATATAACAGTTAAACGTGCGCTAATCTTGAGTGTTATTAATTCTCTATCAAATCAGTTTCTTTTCCTGGCGATAAAACATACGTTTTATTATTGTAATACTAATGTGTCCTAGCTATGGGTAATAAACAACGTAGATTACTAACATCATTCATATTAAAAGCTTCCAGTTGTGCCATAGTTTGAACGATCAACTTTTGAAGGCGCTGTATCCACGGAGTCCTCAAAAATATTGCTATAAATCAAAAATCTCAAGATTTACCGCTCCTGAATCCCCTTCGCCATTTTTAACATCTTCAGAACCGTTTAGTTGGTCCTAAATGGAGCGGAATATTTTTTTGATGAAAAGGCGCTAACGTAGTAAGGCTTGTTCTTTGCCATGTCTCCGTTCAGCCACGTGAGGAACGGATTGGATAGCTAGAAATTGATTTCCCGTTTACAAGAATGCTCAAACTGACCAAGTAATGTTTCTCCACGATCCGTAACGTTGGCGCTTTCAATATTTGTTTTGCGGTTTCCATCCATCCGCGAGGAACATCGCTTTAATCTGCTCGATCAGCTGAAAAGAGAAAAGTTTTAATGGAAGTAAAAGGAGGGTGGCTATCGATTCTTTTTGGGTGTGGATTAACTATGGATTTTCTATTGCCCGCGACACGCAACGCGCACGCCCGCCCTTTCTATTGCGTAATCAATACGAGCACAATCAAGCTTTTTACAGCGGTAGGTAAAGTCGAGCTTGTGCGTCACGTATCACGTTTAGACCTTTCTTCGCCCTTTAATTTTGGTAATTTTCTCTAGCAGTTCCAACAATTCAAATTTGGTGTTTTCGGGGTTTTGGCGCCAGAAAGCTGCTCAAAATTAAACGAAAACATTTTGAATAGTTTTTGGATTTCTATTTTCAAAATTTAACGTACCTTAATAGATTCATTTTATGAATTGAAATATTGCATTTAATCATATAAAATTAA
Organism: Mesorhabditis spiculigera; assembly: GCA_958295435.1. NCBI lineage: Eukaryota > Metazoa > Nematoda > Chromadorea > Rhabditida > Rhabditidae > Mesorhabditis > Mesorhabditis spiculigera. The sequence goes on from CATQJA010000590.1 coordinate 49,319, forward strand.
TATGCCTGGAATATAGCTTCCAAGCAGTAGAATCTATTGCATTATTGCACCCGAATTTCGAGACGGTTTTATTAGAAAACCTCCATCATGGAGAAATCACCGCAAGATGAGGCAGCCGGAGTTACCTGGAATTTGAGAAAATTATCCTTGTAATTCGAATTAAAAAATAAATCTCGTGAAAAATTCTAAAAATAAAAGCAGCAGGAAAATGAAAAAAGGACAAATACATGGTGTCCCAAAAAAATAGGTCCCCTCTAGCGGTCCGGAGAAAGGTCGGATGGGGATGATTTTTTAAACCTTTTGAAAGCCCTGGGAACGGCGAGCAAAAAATTCGTTTTTGTTTTGCAAAATGTTTTAGCTTGCGCTTGCTATTCAACTATTTCTTTAAAAAAGGCAAATCAGCATCGTTCCGTTGGCTTCAGCAAGCAATTGGCATGCGGATTTTGCAAAAAATGCAGTTTTCATGGATTTACGCCCTAAGCTTTGTAAATCAAAATGCCATTATGAAAAACGAAAAATGCTTGCTTGCTCGCCTCTACGAGAGCTTTCCATAGATACCCAAATCATCACAATCGGACATTTCTCCGAGTCGTTAGAGGGGGTCTATTCTTCTCGGACCACCATTATAAAGTTATAAATAGAAATAGGTAATTAAGAAGATTAAAACGTAATAAATAAATTAGATTCAAGTTATAGATAAGAACAATTTTTAAGATTTTTAATTAAAACTTTTAAATATTTTTTAAATAAGAAAACCAAAGATTCGAAAAATTTTAGATCTTGTTTGATATTATAGAAAGTCTGGAACAGCTAAAATTCACTATATTTATAGGTTCTGAAAATGACTATCTCTCTCGCTCTCACTCTCACTATCACTCTTTCTCCCACCCACTCGTTCTCTCACTCTCCACTCCAGCACCACTCTCTCCTCTCTCTAACTCACTCTTACCTCTCACGCTCGCTCGCCCTCTCTCCCCCCTTTCTTTCTCTCTCTCTCACTCTCTCACTCTCTCCCACTCACTCGCTCTCTCCCTCTCTCACCTACTCACTCTCACTCTCAGGCTCACTCGCTCCCTACCCTCTCTCCACTCTCTCTCTCCTCTCTCTCACTCTCTCCCACTCCACTCTCCCTCCCTCTCTCCTCTCTCTCTCTCCTACTCTATCTATTTGATTGAGTGGATAGTACAGTAACAGTAACCCTGCGAACGGAGACTCTAAGGCCAATTGGAATTGGAAAAATTATACTTTAATTAAGAAAAATGCCACGAAATTTATAAAAAAATTCCGAATATAAAAACAGGAACAATAAACAGAAAGAAGTTGAGCCTTCTTTTTCATGGCCTAAACAGTGGCCCTTTAAGTTCACTAATTTGTTCATGTTAATCTGTAGGAAAATACAACAAAAATCAAGGTGTGGAACACGGTTTGTAATCAAATATTTTTGTGTGAAAAACTGGCATAAAAATTGCAACAAAAGATCAAAAATGAAAACGAATGCAAAAATTATTAATCAATCTATTCAAAAATCTTTAATAAATGACCATCAATAAAATAAAGATTGTGCAGATCTGGAAAATTAAGAAGATTGTTAATGTAATAAATAGATTAGACGCGGGCTAAAAATAAAAAGATTAAATTTTCTAAATGTTTTTTAAATAAGAAAACCAACGATTCGAAAATTTTCAGATTTTGCTTGATTAAACGGTTGGCAAGTAAAACTCTCGATATTTTGGATTCCAAAACATTTCCGCAGTCATATAAAAAAATTTCCGACGGAAGAGAAGGGCCTACAGCAACACGGAGACACCAAAGGGTACTTCCTACGCAAATTTCAAGAGTAACAGGATTGTCAAAAAAAGGGTTGTCCGTTAAGGATTATCCTGAGGGGCTTTTAACGCCTTCAAAATCTGACACAAAAGGGATCTCACGTGATAAAGGTCCCGGAATTACGTAATTCGGAGATTAGTAGCCAATAGATAAAGCAGAATAAACTGAGCAGAAAATTAAGTGGTCATGGTGATAAAGAAAAGTACGCTTAGAAACTATGCCAGTAAATGAAAGTAAATGAGAGGAATCAAATTGAAAAGGTCTACCAAGAAATTGTATTTTACAATTTTCGAAATCGCCACCGGCATAATTTTCAGAAGGTCCCCGAATCGAAAATTTCAGTTCAGCAAAACAGGATGGGGAGAGGGACGTTTGGAAGAGGAAAACAGAATGACTCAACCGAATCGGCCGGTGGATCAAAGGGACAACGAGGGGAGAGAGGGAGACAGTCTGTGGGAGAGAGGGGGAGAGGGAGGCTGGCTGGCTGGGCGGCAAGGCCTAGGCCTACCGTAACCCTGGGAAGAGGGAAGTGAAGGAGCAGATTGAGCTTGATTTTATCCTATTTCGGAGTCATAGGTATTCCCAAAAAGCTTCTGGATTTATAAGGATTCAATTTTGAAGCAATGGTTTGCAAACTTTTTGAAGGCAAAGAAACCCAAAGAAATTCTACAAGAATAATCTTGACAAAACGTTTAATAATCATACTAGTTGCAGCTCTCATAAAGTATGTGGATGTGCTAGCCAAATAAATCAAGAACAGCTGGAAAAGACTAAAAACTCGCCGATTGCCTATCTACCAGTGTGTTTATGCATTTGTCGGTTACACATATGGGATGGGCGGCCGGGGAGGAGCAAAAGGTCAGTGTCATCTTTGAATATTCGTGAGGGGAAAAAGAGCACTCATATAAGCAAATTGATTGAAGGAAATGGAATCGAAAGGAATGGTTTTGAGAAAAAGAGCGAGAGCGAGAGAGAGGGAGAGAGAAAACGGGAGAGAGAGAGAGAGAGAGAGAGAGAGAGAACGGGGGAGAGGGAATGAGAGTAGGCGAGCATGAGGGATGGAAGCGAGAGAGCTAGAGAGACAGCCAGACAGGCAGACAGTCTGACATACAGACAGAGACAAACAGACTGACAAAAGACAGAGACAGACTGACAGACATATATACAGACAGACTGACTCAGAGAGAGAGATTGAGAGAGAGAGAGGGAGAGAGATAGAGAGAGAGGGAGGGAGCGAGAGAGAGAATGAGTGAGGTGTGTGAGAGAGATCGAACATCTAGCTGCAGTAATATAGCCCAGAAAATTAATATTCTATGAAACCAGGAATATAGGAAAATGGCAAGATTGATACGACCGGAATGGGGATGGCTTGTTTTTTTGAATGGTGGGAAAGCGCACCCAGGGATGGAGAGGAGGAGGAGGGGAAAAGCGGAGAGGAGAAGGACCCGGAGATCAATCGATAAGAGATGGGTGGAGGAGGAGACGCTCGGGGGCCAGAATATAAAATGAGGTGCCGGGAGGAATGCCCGTCGATTATTTCACAATGGTTTGTCTCGCGAATAAATCGGGTGGGTCTACGCGACTGATAAAAGCTTGTAGGGAAATGGAATAAAACTTCAAATTAAACTATGAATCCGAAATTAAACTTGATAAGAAGATTGGTAAAAGTTTACAGGATTAGAATACGAAAACGTATTAAAAATATTGTAAAAATAAGAAACAGAAAATCAGAAAATCAAGTGGAAAAGCTTTGGCAGAAACTAGCGAAAAGCCCCGATTTTGACCAATTTTTGCTCCAATCTAAAGATACAAGATATTAAGTTTCTGCAGCCTCGTTCTTTTGAATTTACGAAATTTTGATGTCGAAATCATCAAAAGCCGATGCGAAATGGTTAGAGGTTTTCCGATTGGTTGGTTGAGGAGGGGAATGAGGGGAGGGGGAGTGTCTGTCTGTCTATGGGCAGCGCGATGGGGAGCTCCACCCAAAAAGCCCTGCAAATCAATCGATGTCAAACACATGGGCACCAGGCTGAGTAAAAAAAAATGAGATATGTATACCAGATTGCTAAGACAATTTTCCAGCCGTATCATTAAGAACTCGCCGAAAGGGAGCAGATTTTTAAAAAGCGGGAACGTGAAATAAAATCATCTCAAAAAATATCCACGAAAACGATTGAAAAAGGAGCTCGTGCTTTGAAAGCTAATATCAGATATTCTGAATTCTGACAAGGCAAAACAACGACTGTTAGAAAATTCTGGAAGTTGGCGCGATTTGAACCCCCGGTTTGGGGTTGTTTTTGGGATAGTAGGGGGGAGGAGAGGAGGAGCCAAAGGGGTAAGGAAACGAGGCGAAGCAAGTGAGCACCATCCCAGGGGACGTCGAAATCAATCGATAGGGAGAATCGGAAGGGCATATAGGGTAGATACGTATACCTTCTGCGCCAGTGAAGCCATAGAGATTTACTTCTAGAAAAGCTCCGAAAGTGGGTTGAAATCGCATTTTCAAAATTGGCCAAAAATCAATCTACCTTCCACAATGTTTTATTTTTTAGTGCTTAATTAAGCGCTGGTCAAAATTTCCAAATTCGTTCTTTGAATCTTCCCGCCAGACCCAAAAACAAACAAAAAACGGGCCCTGGTTTACGGCGCGAGATTATTAAAATCCAGCGAATTGGTCCTAAAAGAGATAGAACCCTCTCTTCTCCTCAATTTCTCAAAAATTCCGTGAAAACGGCTCTGTTTGCAGGTTATTCAGTGTTCCAGCTGTTGCCCCTTCCTTTTTCTTCGCTAAAAATAATTCGGTGTGGTCAGAGGGAAGGAGGGGATATTTTGACGTGGGAGAGGGCGCGCCGCGCTAGTTATCCTAAATCCGCGCTAGTTACTACTTACGATTTGTAATTATTGTGTTTTTGCGCTAGACCAGGATCTTGATCTATTTTTGGCACTAATATGCATTATTTTCCTCCTTTTGAAGCCATAAACTATTTTTAAAATTCAACCTGAAATCTAGGAATGCTACTAACTACAAATGTCATTTTTATATTTTACGCTAAGAATCTTCTCATTTTCTTCCATCTTCAAGCCAAAATCTTCGCGCCTTTGAACCTTTTTGAGCCACCATATTTTTGGAAAACGCCAAAAAGTGCTCCGAAATTCTACGATAGCTACTAATAGCAAATACAATTTGTATATTTTAAAGCCCAAGTTGTCTGACGACGAATTAATAGTTTTAATTTACTGAGTCCTCACTCCCAAGTCTTTCACTTCCCCTGCCTGTACTAATGGCTCACGATGAAATTAGCCATTGTGCGGTCAGAACTGTTTTTGATGTCCGGATATCTAAATCGTGTTTTCATCTTGGCCTAAGTAAACGTAATTTTCAATTTGTGCTTTTATTATTCTTTATTTTCCACGAATCATGATACGTGTTATGTATCCCCGGTCGAACGATCTTTGGCCTACCTTACACTAATGGTACGGAAAATTCAAAGCTTTTCTTCAACCAGGTACATTAATTCCATGCCGTTCTTCACTCTCCTCTTACCAGCGCGTCGATTTTGCGTGTACTTATTGCGGAAGTTGGCATTCTCCCATGATCTTATTGGGTTTTTTTACGTCGATTTGCAGTTTTTAATTGCAAAAACCGTCCTGTGTATTCCATTTTCGATGCCTTATCACCCAATTTTTGCACCCGGAATTGAGGAAAGCCGCAGTCGTGGGTGGGTGCAGTCAGTCGGATTAAAAAGTTGCGATTGGAGTTTTGGATGACGCTTTTTGCTGATTTATTGGTTTGAGGAGGCTGTTTCTTAAATTGTCTTTGCTAACATGCCTGAAATCATAGCTTCACTATAGATTTTGACGTCGCTATGCCTTTAAAAGTCGGTTCAATTTTTTCATCGAATTTTACTTGCTTTCCAAATTTTTATGGGCTTTTTTCTTAATTAATTTCCGTAATCGCAATTTTCGAAGGTTTTCTACCGGTTTCTACGAGATTTTTCCTAATTTTAATTTCATCGTTTTTGTTGCGAATCTAAATCGTATTCTAGGCTTTCCAGCCCCTTTAAAACAACTCGCAATTTTCTGGGTTTTTCCAGGGTTTTTTAAACCCTGGGCTAGCTAAAAATTATTATGATGATGTTGACACGCCGATGATGATGATGTAAATGGGAATTTCGGCCAGGGAATTCGAGTCTCCGCATTCAGTCTCTGCTACCTTTTTCAGTATTTTAGGGCGAGAGAGAAAGAGAGAGACGCAGAGAAAGAGAGCAGCCTAAAATGAAACCCGAGATTCTTCAACTGAATGCGGGGTGGTTTTAGTCTTCAGAATGCCCTTCCCTTCCGCTTCTCTGTCTCTCTCTCTCTCTGCCTCTCCTCTCTCTCTCTCCCTCTCTCTCTCTCTCGCTCCTCTTCCACCGGTCCATTTTCCCCAATTGAAATTTCAGTCCCGGAGCCGGACTCCAGTTTTTTTTGTGGAATTCGGCACCACAACCGCTCAGGTCTGATTCCAGAATTTCGGGCGGCTTTTATGGAAAAACTTTACGTTGCTAGGCAAATTACGGATTTTTGGATTTTAAAGGGACTGACAAGGCATGGCTTTGGATTTTCTACGGATTTGTGGATATCAACGGGAAAGTTGCTTTTTTAATGCGCGACCGATTAAGACGGTTCATAGGGATCAAAGCGGCGTCGCGTTTTTTCAAATCCATAGTCAAAACCCCAGAATTATGCCTTTCCCGTACCTTTAAGGGGAGGGTGACATCAATGATATTGCCTGGATTTTTCGCTCGTCTGCAGGTTTCTTTTCTCTGTCTCTCTCTCTAGCTCTCTCTCACTCTCGCTCTTTCTCTCTCTCGCCTCAAAATGCCGATTTTGTTTACTCTTTCGCCTCGCCTTTTTGCGTTTTTATTTGTGAAGGTGGGTGCGAAATTCGAATTTCCGCTGGGAGTGGCACTCACAAAATAGCCCGGCAGACAGCAGGTGTCTCGTCACTGCCTCTGGAAGAGATCGAGCAAGGCGCTAAGAGAGGGAGAGAGAGAGAGAGCCAAAGATCCAAGTCGATCTTTTGAATTCTTAATGGCCAGTTGTAATAGAATTTTTATAGCAATTTCCAAGGATGGATTGGTTCTAAACTTCTACAGCTGCCACTCTGTCCACAAACATGGTTCCAAAAGAATGACCTGTCCCCCCCCTGAAAACAGAAAAAAGAGAGATCGGGTCAGAATTTCGGGCCCGGGCAAGCAGGAAGAAGCCACGAAGAAAAGACACTGGCGAACACCTTTCAAATTACTCATTTTTCTCTAGTTTCTCTCCTCCTCTCTCTCTCTCTCTCTCTATCACTCTCTCTCGCTTTTGTTTTCACCATATTTTTCTCGAGAAGCCAAGCTTTTTGACTAATATTTACCTATGCCATTTTTGGCCCTAGAATTCAGGCCTGTTTGCCATCCAAAACAGTCTCCATCTGCTCTCTGTCTCTCTCGCTCTTTCTCTCTATCTCTCTCTCCACTCTCTTGCCTTAGTTGTCCATTTTTGAACAAATATACTGGAATGCGGACCCGAGCCTATTTTTCAAGCTGCCCACGCAGCCCTCCAAATCGCCCATCTGATCTCTGGGGTAGAAATTTATGCTGCTAGGACTCTTTTCCCAAAGGATCACTGCTCGATCGCCCATTTCATGGTAATTTATGTTGACTGGCTGTCAGATTAAAACGGTATTTTGAGTTTTGCATTTTCCGCTTAAATCCGCAAGTGACACTGCTAGATTTCCCTTCGGATTGCACTTTTGTGTAATCACTTTTAGCTTATTTTCCACAATAATCTCTGCTTGTTAGCGGGCTCAATTTTCATTTATGCTAACTGCTAATCAGTTTACAATATTCTCTCTGTAGTTTTCGTTTTAAGCCCAATCCCAAAGAATTGGCCTTCAAAAACCACGTATTTATTTTAACTGCCAGTCATATGATAATTCTTTAGGATTTCTAGGCGCATTGGACTTTTGTATTTCATAATATTGAATTCCATTCCTCCCCCTAGAGGTCATTTCAAGGTTGAGACTTTGACTTTTTGTGAGGCCTTACATTTGCCTCACAAAGTCCAAATCTCAACTATGAAAATATTTCTAAGAAGATGGTGTCTATGGGCTCTAAAGTCAATGCGCCTAAATCTAAAGGCTATCATATGGCTGGCAGTTAAAAATAAATGCGTGGTTTTAATAGTGGGATAGGCAACAAAACGAAAACTACAGAGAATAAATAGCAAACTATAAACGAAAAATTGACCTATATAGCAGAGTGTGGAAAGCAATAAAGTGCACAAGAGATGCAATCCGAAAGAAAATCTAACAGTGTCACTGTC
>CATQJA010000591.1:0-10909 GCA_958295435.1 Mesorhabditis spiculigera
CGTCTGCCCCGGTCCCGCTATTCGCGCCCCCAGGCATACGGTACCCCGCGCCCCACCCCCACTCCCCAGTGCCCTTTCAAACTGTTTTAACTCATTTATACAACCCTGGGGAGGTTTTTAATAGTTTTTTAAAGCTAAAATGTGCAAGTTCCTGAGGAGAACTATATTTTGACGGCTTTTAGGGGGTAGTGTCTCGAATAGGAAAAAAGTGCTCAATTTAGAAAAATTGTAGCTGTTAGCCTTCAATTTTGTCAGTACTGGCTTCGGACGGAGGTGATGTTTTGATTTTGGGTTTAGGAAACATTTGACGGTGTTGCTGATGCTTTCTGCAAATAGAAGCACGTGTTTTTAGCATTGCAAGATTTATAGTAGGCGGTTCTGCTTACGGGATCAATATAGTTTTGAAATCGGCACCAGGCGGTGCAAAGCTAGGTTGCTTCGTAAATGATTCTACTTTGAAAAGGGTTGCTTGATCGTGACAACAACGAAGAATTGATCAACTGACGTTACATCCCCTCAGAGTATAACTTATGATCCCGAGAAGCGGTCAACGATAGACATTTGTTAACAGAAAACCATGGAAAACAATATGTTAACAAATTTAGGAACTTCCGGTTAAAAGTTTCCTTGGTTATAGCCAACAAAAAGTTGCTCTTATTATGAACCTAGCAGCACTAAACCTATCACCACTGTGTTTTCGTTCAAAAAGCAATTGTTTTCAAAAAAAAGTTATTAAACGACAGTTCTCCTCAGGAACTTTAACATTTTAGTTTTAAAAATCTATTAAAAACCTCCCCAGGGTTGTATAAATAAGTTAAAACCGTTTGAAAGGGCACTGGGGAGTGGGGGTGGGGCGAGGGTACCGTATGCCTGGGGGCGCGCAATAGCGGGACCGGGGCAGACGTGTGTAGGATTGGGGACCAGTTTCCATGACATGTGCACATATCAAACAACGAATGATTGTGTTTTGCCCCCCGGATCGAAATCGTGCTAAGCTTTCGCGTCTGGTTCTTTAAATTTTGAATTTTAAACTCTATAGCAATTTCAGGACTTTAAATTCCCTTGACAAGGGATGGTAGCGCATCAGAAAAATGGATAGAATCGGCGCTAATCTACAAGCGCATAAGATACACACACAGTACCGATAAACGAGTACTGTGTAGTGAATCGTACTCGGAATCGGAGAACGTGACGATACACTGTACGCGTCGAAGTCCTGCGCTCTAGACATTATTTTCCTATTTTTGAAAAAGCTAACGTCCCTTTAATTTTTCCTGTTTATACCCGAGCCAAAATTGTTTTGCTTTTTCTTTTAAAGGACAGTAGAACATCAAAATTATTAGAATTGCCGAAAATGCGAAAAGCGCACAAAACCCACGCGTGTTGTGTAGCGGCACGTACTCGAGATTGGAGAACACGCCGCTACGTTGTACGCGCCTATCTACTGCGCTCTAACCATCGTTTTCTGCCCATTTTTGATACGCTGCTTTCCCTTTACTCCGTCCTTTTTGCCCGAGCCAAAATTGTTTTCATTTTCTTTCTCTCTTTTCGTTTTGCTCCCATTCGGATACGGTTTTTAGATCGGAAGCCAAGATGAGGGGAATTCTAGGGATTTGACACTTTGTCTGGCCATTTTTTGTAATCGAAAAGCTAAAAATTGATGACATTACCAAAGTCGGCAAAGCTGTCAAAATCCTCGCAAAATTCCCATAAAATTCCTCGCTCGTTGTGCCCTTCTCTCGCCATTCCGAACCCCCAGCCCATCTCACTTCACACCACCACCACCACACAATTTCTGCAACTTTCTTCAAATTTTTCAACTTTCCCGCCCCAAAAAATTTGCCAGTTTTTGCGACCGAATAAATTATCTATGCTTTCAACAAATTGGCCACGTTTTTCGGGTTTCCTGCGCCTCTTTTTTGCGGCACGACAATATTTGCACAAGCGATGCCGCGGACTCGCGGGATGCCGTTAAAATTGACCCCCGCGCGCCCGGCTCGACATAGCTATTGATCTTTTTTTCGGGGTTTGAAACAAATTTGATGCATTTTTGAGGTTTAAAAAAGTTATAAAAATCAAAGTTTTGCAAAATAACCTTTTCTGAAGGAACTTTTCATAATTTAGAGTTGATTTTAAAGTAAAGTAAAGTAGTAAATAAAGTAAAAAAAATTCGGAAATTCGCGCCGAATCCTACTATATATAAAAAAATAGTGTTTGTGTGTGTGTGTGTGTATATTTGCATGCACTTCCGTTAGGATGTTCCGCTCCTACAGCCTCGGGAAAGGGTTTTTCGGATAGGGAAGAAACGACAATAGGTTTAGAATGGTCCGGAATCGACTGCACACACATAAAAATTTTGAAAAATTGTGGTTTTCGCTATTAAAAATAGGTTTTTGTAAAACCCTGTTTGTTAGGGGAAATTAGCATGCGCCGGAAGTAGGAAGAGCCTATATAAAGGGACAGGGGAGCCGTTTTCACTTTTTTCTTGCTAGAATTCAGGAAGAAACATGCAAATTAAGGACTTTCACAGGTCCTGGACGGGGCCAGGGTTGAAAAGCCGCGAAGCGGTTTTTCAACCCTGGTATGAAAAAAATTTTAAAACCAGTTTTATGAAATTGCGATGACCCTTTCCATAGTTTAACTTTGATTTTCAAATTAAAAAAAGGTTCAGAAATGCGCGCTACGTATAAAAAGGTTGTAAAATAAAGTGTTCTGAATTTTCTAGGGTATTTTTGAGCGTTTTAAAGCAACTTTCTGTCACTCTGGAGCTTTGTAAAGCTTCTTTCTTACATTTATAAGTGAGGTATCCATAACCCTGTATCCTACCTTATATAATTTTGGCGTGTAACTGTGTGTGTGTGTGTGTGTGTGTGTGTGGATGTCAGTTTCGAGACCCGATTTGAGGGCCTTCCGGTGCATAAAATGCTCCAATTCTCCGTCACTTGGGGAAATCGACCCTTCTGTTTCCAATGGCGCTTTCAGAATTTTGATAAAATACAAGTTTACAAAGTTAAAGCCGGTTTTACTCATTTTTGGGGTAATTTGCATAATGTGAAAAAATAGAAATTTCTTCATTCTTGCAAGTTGCACGCGCAAGTGTGGTGGGCCGAGGGGAGGGGGTCCGAAGGACCCGAGCCATCGGAAAGTCAAATTTCTTATTCAAAGGCCGCATTCCAGCGCCCAAGGCCCGCGAAGCGGGTTTTGGGCGCTGGTATAACGAATATGTATGCGCCGGTACAATGGTGCTCTCCATGGTGTCACATCGATCTTCTTCCTTTCAGGATTGGGATGGAGAAAGAGGCTAAAGAGGGAGAGCAAGAGAGACTAGAGAATGAGAGAGACGAGAAGCCGGGGGACCGGATAGAGATAATAGGGACGCAGGTCGGCAGCCAGCCGGCTGGCTGGCTGACCACTGTCCGTTCCCGGAGAGCCCGCATATTCTTTTTTACACCCCCGCGCCATGAACCCAGCCGTTCCGCGCAAATCCCTTATTTGCGCTGTACTTTTATTTAAGGCTCTTTGTTTGTACCATATTTTTTAGGCTTGTTTTGAATTAAAAAAAATCTTAAACGGCGGATTAAAAAGAAGTAATTTCAATTTTTGAAACATGAAACGAGCTAAAATTTGAAAGTTCCGATCAGTTTTTTCACAAACGAAAATTATTTGGGCTTTGAGAATGTATTTTGATGTTAAAAGTAAACGTTTTCAGCAATCGACTGGAACGCAAAACTCAACGCGTAGCAAAAATTTTCAAATTGTCATGTTTTGTAAGATGTTTATACCTTACATACGCTGTTTTTATTTGCTTGAGAACTTTAGGCATTGAAGAAAAATAAAAAAGCGACATAAAGCTTTAGAAACACCTCCATTTCCTCAAAAAATGTAGAAAGCCGAGCTCCACGCCTCCTATATGTTGCCGCCTCTTATCTCTCACTTTTGGGCTAATGCTTCCGTGCACCGTTGTTTCTGTGGCCTCCAGCTCCCAACCAAAAGCCTCGGAAGCTCGGGGTTTATGTTTGCCAGACCCCCACGAATCACATCGATTTATGCTAATCCATCGTGGGCCTGGTGTCCGCGTGCTGGACAGTACCCGGCCATTGTCTAGAATTTAGCGGGGACCCCAATTCACAAATCACAATGTTTTCCTGATCCTGTTTTTCAATTTTTTAGTTCTTTAATTAAGTTTATTTCCAGCGAACAGGGCCAAGATGTCGGCCCTGATGGGGCTGGGCGCTTGCGGCGTCTCGGTGCTCTTCTTCGGCTCCATGTTCGTCCCAATCAAGAAGTTTGATGCTGGCGATGGTGGGTTTGTTTTATCGGTTTTTTAAAGGATCTGGGTCTGAAATTTAGGCCATTGACGACCGGTCGTTATAGCTGATATCACGTTGCGTTTCAAAATCGCTTTTCAAAAACGTTAAAAATTGATTAGTCAGATAAAAACGACTTCGTGTTAGCGGAATTACGACTATTGATCCTTACGCGGCATTTTCAGGCTTCTCGTGCAATGGAAGGCGGCCAAAAATGAGTAAAAACTTCAATTTTCGAATTTTTTATGTTTTATTCATCGAAAACTAGTAAAAAGTCTATTAAAATGCACCACTTCCTGTTACTAGATAGATATGGGTTAAATATGGAGCCTAAAAGCAAAAGGCATGGAGGAAAAATGGACGGAATTCCATCAAAAATTTGACATTTCTTATATTTCCAGGCCTCTTCGTGCAATGGGTGATGTCTGGGGCGATAGTGCTGGTTGGCTGGATCTGCTGGGGCCTCCGCTCGTTCCCCGGCTTCTACCCGCTAGCCATGTTAGGAGGCCTCTCGTGGGCCCTCGGCAACTCTCTGGCCATCCCGATCATCTCGAGACTCGGCATGGCACTCTCCATTCTCCTCTGGAATACCACGAATTGTCTGGTCGGATGGGCTGGCGGTCGGTGAGTGCTTTTTCTCCTCTAAAAAATAGATTTTTTAGCTTCGGTCTGTTCGGCATGAAGGCGCACCCACCGGCTTCATCGATTCTCAACTATTTGGGGCTCGCGCTGGTGCTCACGGGGTTGGTTTTTTTATCATTATTGCCGTTTCGCTTAGAATTTACACTATATCTTATTTTTTTTAGTGGCTTCCTCTTCTCGCGTGTAAAAGGCAACGCTGATGAGACGGAAGACGACACGGCTGGCAAACGGATCACGCTTCATCTTGTAAGTTTTTTTTACTAAAGTTTAACGTTACCTTGAAAACTTAAAATCAATCTCTGTTTTGAAGCAGGATGAGCATCAACTGGAAAACGTGGTAGCCCTGGTAATATCCAAAGAACTTTCTTGCCTATTTTTTATTTTGCTGTGCCATTGAAGCTTTTTGCCATGTCGTTTCCGGCTTTTTACAACCTGATTTTAGACGAACGGCGAGTGCGAGAAGCTGAATGTCGGCGATGGATCGGACGATGAGGAAAGCGGAAAGGATAAAACGGCCGAAGATACGACCATCGAAGGTGTTGAGGCAAAGCGAAAGGCATCTGGCCGTGGCCTGTAAGTTTTTCCTTTTCTTTTTCACGATTTGGCCTTGCAAAATCAAAATATTAACTTTCGCGAATTTCAGAGGCATCGTCCTTGCTCTAATCTCCGGCTGCTTCTACGGGCTGACGTTCGTGCCAGTGATCTACATGCAAGACAACCCGGAAAACTTCCCGGGGGCTCCTGTTGACGGGCTGAGCTACGTGTTCTCGCACTATTTTGGAATCTTCATCTCTGGCACTGCACTTTTTCTCGGATACGCGATTTTCAAGTGAGTGAAATGTTATTTACGCTCTTGTTTACTGTGCTACTAAGTGTGTAAACTTTACAAATTTTGGTTAAAACACGGAAAAATTTTGATTTTCCGACAAAAATTTCTATTTCTACGGAAAAAAATGTATTTCTAAGTTTTTTAAATAGTCTTCCACTTGAAATTCAGTTAAACTTTACTAAAAACTGTTAAATCCTTACTATGAAGTTAGCCGGCATTTAGGCATATTGCCTCCCTCCCGATATTGCAAAAGGACCTAAATCCATCATTTCAGGAAAAACAAGCCAATAATCAACCCTGAAATCACGCTGCCCTCTTTTGCCGGCGGACTGATGTGGGCCATCGCGCAATCATCGTTCTTCATCGCGAATGACAACCTGTCACAGGTGGATTTATTGTGTTTCTATAATTTTATTATTCAGGCTGTCACGTTCCCGATCATCACCACCCTGCCCGGCTGCGTCGCGTCGTTGTGGAGCATTCTGTACTTCAGGGAAATCAAGGTGGGTTCGATCAAGCAGATTTTTTCCTTAGGGCCTAATTTTCTAATCTAAATAGGGGAAGTGTTTTTTTTTAACTATTTCTAAACGTAAAAACTCCAAATTTTATTAAAAAGGCAAAAAATATGGATTTTTTGGAAAAATTGCGTCTTTAAAAACAGTTTTGAAGTTATTTAGATAGTTTTTCTGCTCGGAAGATAGTTCTTTTACTAAGAGCACTATTAAAAAATTATATTACGTTACTGTGCATTTCTAGACAGCAAAAATTCGCACGCCGCCCTCCCCCCCCCGCCCCCCCGATAATGCCAAAGATCGATAAATTGTGTAAATTTTGTAATCATTCCAGGGCCAACGCAACTTGACGACGATGGCCGTCGCCATTGCTGTCACCCTGACTGGGGCCAGCCTCGTTGGACTATCGAAAATCGTGAACTTATAGGTCTTTTTTGTTGTTCCTTTTTTTTTCTTGAAATGCTCTTTTAAAACTTCTTTCCTAACCCCTCACCAAAATGACAATTATTCCGTCGCGTCTGTGATCTCTGCATATGTGTCTTCATTCATTAACCACCGCCCTCCACAAAATGTTGTGATTTGCCGTGTGCCTTCCCGCAACCAAAAGCTCCATAGTGTTATTTTGACAATTTGAACAATTGGTAAATTTCTAACAACGACAAAAGTCAGGACATTTATTAGATGGCAGTACACGCATTAATATTTTTAATCTAATAGAGGCTAATTCTGGAATTATGGGTCGGATTCGAGGAACCAGTCGATAATTCGGCGGCGAAGGCTCTTTGGCTTCTCGAGCACATGAACGACGACGTCGGGGAGCTGAAAATGCGGCGTTTCTGAGCATAATTTTGTTTCTAAGCAATCAAAAAACTAGGTATGAAGTTTCTGACGATCAGAAAAATATCGATATTGGCTTTTTATGCGATAAAAAATTCTTTATTGGGCCACCTAAAAGAAAAAGCAGACCTCGGCGAGCAGTTGCACCAATTCGGCAAATGTCGGCCGATCCTTGGGGTCATATTCGAAACACCGATGCACAATCTTCTCCAGGTCGCCGCGCATCGGGATCAGCAGCGGGTAGTTTTTCTGTAGCGAATCGAGATTTTTTAGTTTTTAACTAAACCTATCTGGTTGATTTAAACTTTAAATAGGGTTAGTTTTTAACCGCACCCAGCAATCCTTTTTCGTCTTTTTGATCAGCGCCTGGAAGCGCACGTCCGGGTTTTTGTCCTCGAGGATCTCGAACGGGCGCTTCCCGCGGGTGTACAGCTGAAAATACAAATAGATTTTCACGGCTTGGAGGCTTCAATTCCTGACCTCAGTGACCATGACGCCAAAGCTCCAGACGTCGGCCTTGTGGTCGAAGTGTGGCTGCGCTTTGCTGTAGCTTTTCAGCACTTCCGGTGGCCAATATCTGAACAGGGAATCAAGGATACAGAAAATGAATAAACCTCAACGGCAAGGCGTTCTTCTTGGGGTCCACCTTTGCGCCGCGGGCCATCGACAGCCCAAAATCGGACACCTTCACGTGGACGCCCTCGCGGTCGAGCAGGAAATTTCGGGCTGCTACGTCGCTAAAAAGAGTTCGTTAGTGATTCCGGAAAATTTTATTTTTTTATTTATCCTAAACGGACTTTAAAAAAGCTGTTAAAAATAGATTTATCGACCAAAATCTCAAAATTTTACCAGTTTTTAAAGTTTATGAAAGAGTTTTCCACTTAAAATATAAATAAACCACCCCCGAAAGGATAGAAAATCTACCGATGAAGCACACCATGCTCCTCCAAACACTGCATCCCCTTCGCCGCGTCGTAGATCCAGTTCAGTCGCACGATCTCGGTTTGCTAGAGATTTTCGGGTTCAAAAATGTATTTTCTCACCTCTTCTTTCTCGATTTTTCCCTGTAAACTGGCGCCGACGAGCTCCATGACGAGCAGCATCGGCTCGTCCGTCGTCGCCACACCGTAAAAGGCGACAACGTTTGGCTAAAAAAAATGAGTATTTCAGGTGCAAAATTTTCCCACGTGGTTGAGCTCCTTCATCTGATTAGCTTCCGAATAGAATTCACTCCGTTGTAGGGCGTCCATATTTTCGCCGAAAAGCGTCTTCACCGCGCAAGGTTGCTGTAGAAAACGGCATGGCTTATTTTAGCTCTTTTTGGGCTTTATTTTATAGGGTTTTCAAGTCTACCTACCGGTTTTTTGTAGGGATCGTATTGGTAGAGGGCTTCGTAGACACACCCGAAATTCCCGGCGCCCAGCTGCCGCGTGCACATGATCTGCGAGTGGTCGAGTTGCCAGCTCGACTTCTTCGCGTGGTATCGGATGTAGTAGCCCTCCGTACACACCGGATCACTAAAAAATGGTTTTTGATAGGTAATCATGGCTGCACCTACCCCTTGTCGACGTGGTACTCGATCAGAGCCGGGATACTTTGAAAGCTCCAATCCGTCACCCAGTATCGGAATTTCTGCAACAAGCAAAAAACGATTAAGGGAAAAACGATGAGCTACATCACTGCAGCAGATTTGCGTGTGATAGAGGGCCCCGTCGAACCACGACGAGATGACGTAGATGTACTTGCGCTCGTGCACGCTTTGTCGCACTGAAAAACGGGCTGTTTTCACGCGCAAACTCGGGCTCAAACCTAGAAAGACGCCGTTGCAGCGAAAAGCCGGATTCTCGAACAGCTTCTCGCACTCGCTCCTCGGCATGAACCCATGGTAATAGGGCATCTCTTGGAGACGCGGGTGCTCGAGGTAGGAGATGCGGCTCGCGATCTGGAAACTGTTTTTTTTTACGGCGGATTAAGACCAAAATCTGTTATTTAAAGGCTATCTCATTAATAAACAGTGTTGGATACAATCTTCAACTCACCGGGATCAGGCAACTTTCCCCACTCGTTGGCTTCCGGCGCTTTGCATTGCTGGTCGGCCGAAGATGTCGACTCGTCGCTGGCGGATCCGGCGAATCGGGCTTCGCTCCCGACATCGCGCGTGCGCACCGGGTAGATAAAAATTTTTGGGGCTTTTTACCCTAATAAATTTGTATGCAAAGAAGGTCACTTTCAAACCTTCTGAAAGCAAGTCAACTGCGGGGAGGTACTTTGGCATTATCGGGGGCGGGGGACGGGTGAGGAAAAGGAGAAGAACTTCAACCTAAATGATAAATAAAATTTATATAAATTTATACAAAAAATTAAAACAAAGCAAAAAAAATCAAAAACTTCGAAATCGATTTTACAAAGTCCGTAACGATATAAGATTACGCAAGGTTCGTCAACTGGAAAGTCCCGTTCATCCACATTTCTGATTTTTTCACCACGATTTTTTTCATTTTTCACAGTGAAATGGCTGCCGGGTTTCTGCCGGATGGCAGCCGGGAAAAATGGCTCTGCCGGCTGGCAGCCGGGATCTTGCCGGTTTTCTGCCGGATTTTCGCCGGGACCTCTGGCAGAATTCCGGCTGCCGGCTGCTCGACCTGGCAAAAAGCCGGCGGCCGGGTTCTTGCCGGCCCGCTGCCGGGTCTGCCGGAATCCTGCCGGCTGTCTGCCGGCTGCCGGGACACTGCCGGATTCTTGCCGGTGTAAACATGTATTTATTCGTAGCCCTACCCCAACTTTCGAATTTCTCGGCTTTTCCCTATTTTCTTTGCGCGTTCAGTTTCTTCTTTCATAAATTCAGATTTTTAAAGTTCTTAAACAAGAGGTAAGTATACAGCTTATAAAAACGTTTGATGTTTTTAGAACGCAGTCTGTGAATTGGTACTAGAGTTTTTAGATTTGATATATGGCAACACCTTTGATTTCTCGCCAAATTAATGGAAGTTTTCAGATAAAGGTTATTTCGATTCAATATCTGCCGTCGTCTTTCTGGGTTCAATGTGCCTGTATGTCAAGTTAAAAGGAACTGCAGACGAGCCAGGTATTTCAGTTTCATTAGCCTTTTAGGAAGTTTTGGGCTATAATGAACCAGCCTACACGTTACACGATATGCTTCGCCAATGTGACGAAGTAGCTTCAGGAAGCAAGAGAAGTTTAGTAAAATCTAACCGTTTGTTTCTGGATAAACCCTGTAGTGAGAAAACTGCGCCTGCTTCTCGTATCCAAGCACCGTGGTTTTAAAAGTATGTTTATTATTAAGTTAAGTTTAATGGGTTTAAAAACTCATTAACGCTGAAAAAGGTTAAACTAATGCAAGTTTACAGTTCGCTGTTGCTGCGAACGTCTACTGCCAAGTCTCGTGCTTCGAAAAGTAAGTGGTAAACGAAATTCAAGACAAGATAAAGCACTAGTATATTGGCACAAGATTACAGGCGTCGCCTACGTTGCAATCGCGAAGCGGAAGCGGAAGCATTATATTGGCAGAAGCACGGCAAATGGCCGGCGAATAACCGGCAGGATGCAGGCAAGAACCTGGCAAAAAGCGATTCGTGAAGAGCCGGCATAGCCGGCAGAAACCCGGCTGCCGGGTTTTCGCCGGATGGCAGCCGGGTTTCTACCAGATGGCGGCTGCCACCCGGCGAGAACGCGGCGATTTCCCGGCTGCCACCCGGCAGGATGCCGGCATCCATGTCTCTGTGTTTTCTTTTTAGACCTTTCAGTTGTAGATCTCTAGATGT